>VCAU01000239.1:0-13293 GCA_015844325.1 Aspergillus nanangensis | reverse complement strand
TTTTTTTCTGAATAAACTATGGTGGATATCTATTGAATCATCATCAATCGGAAAATAATATTTAGCCTGCAAAGTTTGGACAGATGACGATTGGTCAAATGATAGGTATCTATGCATGCTTTCCCTGTATTCAGAATATATCATATATGTCATCCTATGTCATGTACAGTTAGTCCCTCAAACTCCGAATATCCCGACTTACACCTCCCGCGTTTAGTAGCGTCTTGACACTCGCCCTCTGCGCAAGGGAAATGACATCCTCGACGTTGGTTCCTGCCCTTGAAAGACCCGAAACAACAGCGCCCAACAACGTGTCTCCCGCCCCATTGACACTCACGATTTCTTCGTCTGTCAGCACTGCGGCCGGCGGAAACAGTCGCATGTACACGCCGCCCACCAGCTCATCCGACGTCGCGGCGCGGGAGAGGATGTATGGGGCGGACTCGGGGGCAGTGAGACGAGCATCCCCGGGGCGTAACAGCTGCGTCAGAAGAACGCCCTGGCTCCCCAGTTTTGTGATGATGCACGGAATGAACGGTAGCAGCTGTATGCTCTGTTGTGGAATACCTTGGTCAACTAACGGCGCCGAAGTCGTGGCGACAAGACGAGTGCGAGCTCCCGCGGAGGATATGCCTATAGAATCGATAATGCGCCACCAGCCGTCCGAGTCGAACAGACCAGTCTCGCGCGCGGTGCGGTACATCTCTGCGAGTTCATATTGGTTCGGTGTTGCGATGCTGATGGCATGGTCGGGCAGGCAAGTGGATGGACTAATGGGCGCTGTGCTGTCTCGGCCGAACAGACGACAGCTTTTGGCTGTCGAGACGGGCTCGAAAGCGACCCGCGCATTGTGAGCCTTGGCGACAGAGATCCATTTGGCGAGGGCGGAAGCACTCCAGTTCGCGTCAACGACGACCCATTCAGGCTTCGTGCGAGATACCAGTGGCTCCCAGAAGCTGTCGAAATCCAGTGTCTTCTCCGGAAGTTCCATAATGCCCATGTCAGCCATGGCAAGCACGAGGTCCTTCTTTGCATCGTTGATGGCTACATATTGGGCAGTTCGGGCTCCGTGCAAGGCAGAGACGACTTGAATACCATCGGTAGGGAGCTTCTCCTCACGCAGCGTCGATAATGCTGCACGGCCACTCAGATCATCCCCGACAACACTACAGAACAGGACTGAGCTCCCCATGTAATGCGAAGTGATGGCGACATTGTGGCCAACACCACCAACACTCTGGCCAATGACTGCTGGGTTCGAGGTGGCTGGTAGGGGCGCAACGCTGCGTTCCCTAAGGGGAGGGGTGTAATCACACGAGAGATCGATGGCAAGGGAGCCTGCAACAAGAACATCGACCTTGTTCAGGGCCTCGGCCGCAGGATTTTCACTGATTAGATTCCGCGCCGGCTCTGCCTCAAAAGTCGGTTTGTCAGCGCCTACAGTCCTGGAAGGTGCGGGCATGTGCCTGAGACCATCCCGATATTAGGGTTATTCCGAATCGTTCGAAATGGAAAATAGCTTACTGCGGGGTGTGGATTCCAAGTGACTGTTCCAGCTTCGCCAGTTCCACGGCGACCTTGGTTGCACGCTGCACATTGGCTTCCACTAGGGCTCGATTCGCGACAATGCTCTTCCCACCGCTGAGCTCCTTGATTTTCCCGAGAACGAACGGGGTATTATCGCTGCCGCTATAGCCGTCCGCCTCAGCGAGACGCAGGGCTTCCTCGATGATCGTATCCATTTCCTCCTTGGGGACGGACTGTGCAAGAGGAACTGGATTGGCAAAATGGATACCCGACGACAGTGGTAATGTCGATTGTGCATCTATTTCAGTTAGATGGTCTCCCATGGTGTGCTGTGTACAGCGCAGATAACAACTTACAAATAATGGCCGCAGCCTCGGCCTCATCCTGGATCACTTTGGGGCTCTTTACACCACTGTCCCTGGTGAAGAAGGCGGGGAAATCAATCGCACCGTGACGTCCGTCGGCGAAAGTTCCAGCGCACACCCCCTCAGTCTCGAGATATTCTAGAGTGCGAGGGATATCCAAGAAGCTTTTACAGCCAGAACTGATGACAGCCACGGGCGTTCGTCCAAGTTCCGTGAGATCGGCTGTTTCGTCAGACTACATCCTTTCAGCAGATTCAGCACACATACCGGAAATATCCATGGAGCTCTCTCCACCTCGATGAACGCCACCTGTGGCAGTATTAGCGTGTCACGGCCGGTCGTCGGATGAGGAGTCAAAACTCACCAAGCCCTCCAGTGCCAAAAATCCGGATCCCAGCCATATGAGCCAGGATCATTGTCCCCGACACGGTAGTTCCGCCATGGAGTGGCTTGCCAGCCACTCCCTAGTCTCGTCAGAAACAATTCTAGAATAAAAAAGATTTCCCAAGTATCATACCAAACCGCATATATACCCAAGGTCCCGACGGGATACTTTCAGCGCGGTCTTCTTCTCTGCCGTAGAGGCTAATTCGATAATCTCATCGGCATCAAGGCCGACGCGAGCGACGCCATTGATAATTCCAATGGTCGCGGGCACACCACCATTAACTCTAACAACGGACTCAAGCAACGAGGCGAGCGCTACGCTTTCCGGGTACGGAAACCCTAAGACATTGCGTCAGCTAGAACTGGAGCTTGTCAATGAAAGGCTCGAATCAAGTACCATGAGTATATATAGTAGATTCTAACGCTACCACTGGCTTTCCTGTAGCGACAGCATCGCGAATTTCTTCGGAGACTTGGAGGAATTTGCTCTGGGAGAGGTCGTGACGGCGTCGTAGGGGGGAAGAAAGAGCCGATGCTGTAGAACTTGCAATCCGACGAGGGTAGACACGCCGGGCTACAGCTCGAGATAGCATGATGAGCTCCGAGGTGGGGAGGTTTGGATGTAGATGGAGATAGAGTGGTGGAAGTAAGTAAGTAAGTAAGTAGTTCAGTAGTTGCGGTGGAGAAGTTGACTTGACTGACTTTATCGATAAGAGAAGCCAAACGGCGTCTTTGGCCGCGGCGGTCGCCGTAATGTAATGCCCAAGCATCATCGGGACACCTCAGCATTAGCAGCATCCCCGGCTTCTTCTTCTTCTACTACTTCCCTTCCCCGCGCCAATTCCTCCCCGTTTGTTCGGATTCTTTGCATTTTTCTTCCATCTTCTCCTGGCGAGAGGTTCCTCCGGTGCGGTCTTTGATTTACAATGAGGCCGTTCGCCGCCATCGCCGCGTTCAGCGGCCTGTTTAGCAGCTGTTTACTTGTATGCGCCGAATCTACAAAGGACTTCACGCCTCCCCAGGCCTTCAAGAACGTCAATTTGGTCCGCAACACCAATCTTGAGAAGGGTTACGCCCGTGAGATTATCAATGTTGTTGTTGAAAATGTGGACTCCGAACCACGCAGCTCCTACTACCTGGCGGTCCCAACGGAGCTCTTCGACAAGGTCGGTGGGCTGGAGGTCCGTGATAAGAAGGCCCCAGAGAAGGATCGATTTGCCGTGGATTCAGTGTTAGTTGAATCGTCCAGGTGAGTCTCGGGAGGAGGAGGAACAGGAGCAATTGCACCCAATATTCGATCTAAATATAACTGACCAGCAAACCCAGCAACTCCCAATACTTCGTGATTGATTTCCCCGAGCCACTCGCTCCCAAGGCCCAGATCACCCTGGGAATCTCGTACTACATCCTCAATGCCCTCAGCCCGCGTCCCGCAACCATCGAACAGTCGGAAAAGCAGTTTCTCAGCTACTCCTTCAGCGCCTACACGCCATCCGCCTACCCCACCGTGACGCAAAAGACCAAGCTGAAGCTCCCCAGCATGAATGTCCCAGACTACACCGTCACCTCCGGCCTCAAGTCCGGCGAAGACCCCGAGCGTCTCGGCACAACCTACACCTACGGCCCATACGACACATCCAAGGTCGCCCCGGGCACCAACTACCCCGTGACCGTCCGCTACGAGTTCACCAAGCCCGTGATCACCGCCAGCCTCCTCGAACGCGACCTGGAAGTCTCGCACTGGGGCGGAAACCTCGCCACCGAGGAGCGATACTGGCTCCGCAACAACGGCTCCGCGCTCAAGAACCACTTCTCCCGCGTCGAATGGACCGTCAGCAACTACCAGCAGATGCCGTCGGTGTCGATCCGCGAGCTCCGCGTGCCGCTCAAGCCCGGTGCCGTAGACCCATACTTCATCGACGACATCGGCAACGTCTCCACCAGCCGCTATCGTCCCGGGAAGCTCCCTGCGCGCGATGCGTCGCTGGAGCTGCGCCCGCGGTACCCCGTGTTCGGCGGGTGGAACTACAGCTTCCGCATCGGATGGAACGACCAACTGTCTTCGTTCCTGCGGAAGGTAAGCGGTGGGGCGTCAGACTCATATGTGCTGAAGGTGCCGTTCATCGAGGGCCCCAAGGTCCCCGAGGGCATTCAGTACGAGCACGTCGTGGTGCGGGTGATTCTGCCGGAGGGGGCGCGCAACGTGCGCTACGAGGTCGTCGATAAGGCCACCTCGAATGGACTTCCCAACACTGATAACATCAAGGCCTCGGTCACCCCCCATAAGACCTTCATGGATACCTTGGGCCGCACCGCGTTGACTCTGACGGTCGAGAACTTGTCCGATGAAGCCCGTGATGCCCAGATTCTGGTAAGTTCAAAATCACCGTTTCCCATTATTTGGAAGAAAAAAAAATTGTCGATGTTTTTTTTCTTTTCTCTCTACTGACCACTGAATAATAGGTGTCATACGAGTACTCTCTCTGGGACAGCATGCGTAAGCCCGTCACCATCACGGCCGGTCTGTTGACGGTGTTTGTTGCCGCGTGGGCGATCGGAAATGTCGACGTGGCCATCAAGAAACGATAAGCATATATGATTTTTGTCGGCTGTGTTTTCTCCCTGCTTTGTTTACTAGTAGTGTCCACATAAATTCAATGTATCATCTTTGAACCCCATTGCATGGTCGATCTCGCGGTTTTAAAAGATAGGTTGATCTACTATACCGTCGCACTTGAAGAGAAAAAAAAAACAAAAAAAAACCAAGAGTAAGTAGTAGCTCACGAGCGAAGACACGTAAACTACCGTATCGAATTTAAATGCAGTGTACAAAATTCAGCCCAGCAGACCATTTTACTTGTCCCAGCTCCCTCGCCATCCATAGATTTATAGGGTTAACACCGGACGCCTCGCAAATAACCAATAGAAGTATAGAAGAAGTAGTAGTAGAATCGACCCCCGCCAGGCTTGCAAGTCCCGAACGAGAGAAGGAGAGGAGGAGAGAAAGAGAGAAAGAGAGAGAGAGAGAGAGAGAGAGAAAGAGAGAGAGAGAGAGAGAGAGAGAGAGAGAGAGGACAGAAAAAAAAAGAAAGAAAGAAATAACAACAAATGAACACTATGATTCTTCGAATTTCCTCTTTACCCCATTTGCGTTGCCATTCGGCGGCGGCGGTCGGGCTGCTCGTCGCCTAAGCTCTTCCTCCTCAGCCTGCCGCTTCTTCCACGCCGTTTTAATCGCGGGCGCCGCACGTATGAGGTCATCCTCCGTCACGCGATCCTTAATACTCTGCAGCACCTTATCAACCGTGGTGTAATGGTTCGCATCGGCCTTGTCTTCGCGCAGGCGATGGAAGCGCCAGCGCCCCTGCTCGTCCCGGAAACACTCGACGATCGAATCATCCAACGGCAGCTGCAGGGCTTTCATCGAATCCCAGTCCTCGGCTGAGACGTGCATCTCGTCGAAATAGCGGTACTCGTTGGCGTTGAGTCCCACGAACAGATGGCAGATCGGGATGGCGTCGTAGTCGGGGTACGGCTCGGTGACGCCGTCGGCCTCGTCGTCGGTGTCCGGTTCCAGGATGGGAAACTCGAGGCGCATGCGGAAGTCGATGGTGTTCTCGTTGGGGGGTTTCCATTTGAGGATATGCGGGTCGGTGCCGATGTGGTAGGGGGTGCTACGACAGGTGAAGATGAGGCCGTCGTTCCCGTGGATCTTCTTGACTTTGGGGATGACGTCGCGGAACATCATCTCGATACCGTAGCTGACTTGCGTCGACTTATCCTCGACTGCGAAGGCGCGGTGGGTTTTCTCCTCGGGGAACCGCTTGTACATGGCATTGTAGGGCTTGAGGACTTTCTCCTGGAAGTAGCCCAGGCGCTTGTCGAGGGTGCGGTGCATGAGGCTCTGTCCGTCGATGACGAGACAATCAAAGACGAGGAACTTGAGTTGCTGCGTTCCATCCTCATAGGTATCATTCACCAGCTCACCGTCTATAAGCGTGTCGACGTGAAAGGACTGGAAGGTGTCATCGCCCGGAAGCGGGAAATGCAGCCCGGGCACGTAGCGGTAGTCGTTCTTGCGGTCGATCAGGTAATGGATTTCCGGCTGCTCCGAGTCCGGGTCCCCGCGTGCAAAGTATAGGAGACAGCGAATGCCGTCGGTTTTTTCGCAGACGTAGTAGTCTTTGCGCTGGAGCTCGTCGAGGTGGTGGCCGGCGAAGCTGACGGGTTGCGCACCAGGGAAGTTAAGGTTTTTGCGGTCCAGAAGAGTCGCGACTTCGCGACGGAAATTGTCGGCCAGGTCATTTTGAGCTTTGATGCCGACAGCGTCAAGATCCGGGACAGACATGCTCATCGTGGCGGTGATCGTGATCGTGATCGAGATCGAGGTCGAGATGTGAAGGGATCGCAAGGACAGAGCTGTCGAGGGCGTCTGCTGATGGGACGGGAGGTTAAGAGCTCTCGCCCGTAGGCGCAGGAGCTATGGGCATCCGCAGCGAGCGGAGGGATTGAGGTGGAAGAAGGTATCGGGCGACAGACAGGGCGAGGGGTGAGCTGAAGCTAAAGAAAAGAGCGCATCGTGAAGTGAGAAGAAGAAGCGGCGGAAGCGTCAATGAGAGAGACAAAGCTCGAGTGTGGCGGCCTGAGGCAGCCGTTCTGCGCTTCCGCCTCTGCTGCTTTCCCTTTCTCTATACATCAACGCTGATATACGAACACTTTAGACTCAAGAATATATATAATTGATATATTGATAGTTATAGAATCTCCCCCTGTCAACTGTACATCTTATGCAATTCACACCAATGAACCCAGGGTATCATATCATCAGACCAGGATAGGAAAATATTTTCAACGCCAATCAAAACCCACAAAAAGGTCACTCCTAAACAAGAAAGATATCCAAAAGGCCCATCGTAACTCATCTCTGCTCGCTGAAATAAAGAGAGAAAAAAAAATATCGAGAAGATAAATGTCCACTGCCTTTTTTAAGGCCCACCACTCGTTACCGGTAGCTTATTCACTGTAGGATTGCTTGCGGCATCAGAGGCACCACCGTCGACTGCAACATTGTTACTCGCAGGGATCGGAGATGACAGCGATATGTCTTCCACGGGCTGAAACAGATTCCCACCGGTCGGTGGAGAGACAGTCTCACCCGTCGAAAAGAGTCCGCCACCACGCGCGCCACCCAGAGCATGAGACAGCATCTCTTTGATGCGCACGTACTGATACTTCTTCTTGGTAGACATCAGCGTGTGTGTGATTAACGGCTGGGGTTGTGACCGAGTAATGGCCGCCATGACAGCGTCCTTCTCCTCGTCCGAGTCCACAGGACCATTGTTCTCCAGATCATCCTGGAGGGGAGCATTGGCATCGATTGCCGCTTCTATAATCCAGTTAGCACACACACAAACCCCAAAAAAGAACCAAGAAAAGAGAGAGAAAAGCAAGGAAACGCCATACTTTGCTGCCTCGCCTGGTTTTTCTTCTGATACGCCTGCAACAGCATATCGTACGGTAACGAACGCCCCGGCACCGCACGTTTTGCCCCCATAGAATGGCTCTTACAAGTCAACGAACGTGCGCACTGTGCGCCATTGGGAAGCGTAACACCGCATTGCTTTTCAACATCGACGGGACCCTTCGGCTTCTGCGCCTTGGGTTTCGGCTCTTCCTTCTTCTTTTTCTTCTTTGTCGGCTCCTTCGTGTCCTTGTCGTCGTCGCCACCGTCGGCAGTGGCCTTGCGCTTCTTGCCCTTCTTGGTGCCATCCTCGGCCATCCCCTTAATGGCACTCTTCTTCGCGCTCTTCTGACCCTTCATAGAATCATCCCCAGCACCGTCTCCATCCTCATCGCCATCCTTGTTGTCCACCTTCTCTTTGGCGCGGTTAGCCGCATCCCGTGCTTCTTTCTTCCGTCGAGCCTTCTCCTGCTTCGCTCTGATGCAACCCCGGATGTGGTCGATGGCGCCCTGTTTGAGTACGGGACGCTTGCATGTCTTGCAGATAACGGTTTCGAGATGATCTTCCTCGCGTGGTTTGCCCGTCGGAAACACGGCCATGGTTTTCTCGTCGATTTCTGGGAGGATTGGAGAAGACCCGGGGGAATCGGGGGGTTCTTTATCTTCATTGATTCCCGTCCATTATTAGCCTTTCAAGTTCCGATTCTTAGCCCTGACTCCGGGTATTTTCTTCCTTTTTTGATATTGGAATTCCGTTGAGAGTAGGGTGAGACGAGAATATAGGGAATAGTACCGTCATTCTTCTTCTTTCCCCCTAATTTAGCGGTCTTCTTCAACTTGATCTTCCCCTGCTTCGTATCTTTCTCAGAGTATTTATATCCGGATGCATCAACCAGGCTGCCAGAGCCTATGTACACAACGTCAGCCACTGATAGACGATAAATTTGGAGGAGGACTCGAAGCCCAATAGCCGGTGGAATCCATAAGAGAGAAGAGGGTTACCTTTGCTCTCACCATTCGTGACCATATTCGACCACGGGACGCTCAACGTCGGTCGGGTTTCTGTATTCCTTTTTTTTCTGGGACAGCGGGAGAAATGTTGATTTGGGTGGTAGATAGTTGACAATCCAGCGACTGTACAGGGAGTGAACCGGGGGCTGGAAAAGAAAGGCGATATGGATCCCCATGGTGGATCGATCGCAACAAGGCAGGTCGGGGCTCTCCGCATTGGGTGGTCACGTGAGTCGGTGTTTCAACCCCAGGTCTCACTAGAGAGATCAAGGTGATCACTATTATACGTACTATACACATCCATAGAGTAGGTAGGGGTCATTAATATACATGGTCAGTCCCTCTTCCAATTACATCATTTGTCCTGCAGTCTCGCAAAGCAGAGACTACTATTTGTCCCCCCAAATCCAAAGCTATTCGTCAGAGCCACATCAATTTGACGCTCTTGCGCCTCCTTCGGAGCATAGTTGCAATCAAAGCCATCAGCCAGGCGCTCCAGGTTGATCGTCGGGGGCATCACGTTCTCATGGATCGCCAGAATGGTAAAAAGGACCTCAATAGCCCCAGCACCACCCAACAAGTGTCCCACGGCACCCTTGGTGCTGCTGATATTAACTTCAGAAGCCTTGTGTTTTCCTCCGGCGCCGAGTAGGAGGGATTTGATCGCCGCGTTCTCAGCAGCGTCCCCGACCACAGTGGAGGTCGCATGTGCGTTGACATAATCTACCGCAGAGGGTTGGAAATTGGCGTTTTTCATCGCCTTCTTCATCGCTAGGTATGCACCCTCGCCATTCTCTTTGGGCGCGGTCATATGATGGGCGTCGCCAGAGCAGCCGTACCCTTTCAACTCGGCATAGATCTGAGCGCCTCGCGCCTTCGCGTGCTCCAGATCCTAATAAAGGACGGTTATTAGCGACTGACTCGGCCCTATCACATTGGTTGACATACCTCGAGAACCACCATTGCGGCACCTTCGCCCACCACGAACCCTTCGCGGTCCGCGTCAAATGGCCGGGACGCCTTTTCTGGTGCATTGTTATAGCCTGTTGCAAGGCTTCGCGCCCGAGCAAACCCTCCAATTGCCAAGGGATGGATGCACGACTCCGCTCCACCAGCCAGCATGACGTCTGCATCGCCACAAGCAATAAACCGAGCCGCATCACCAATGGAATGCGCACCGGTCGTGCATGCAGTGGTTGCCGCATGATTTGGGCCCTATCAACAAGTTAACCAGGAGAACGACACGCAGGATAATGAGAAGAAGCTACCATGAAGCCATATTTCATGGAGATGTGACCCGCCCCCAGGTTGATGAGAAGCTTCGGTACAAACAATGGCGAGACTTTTCTATAGCCCTTTGGAAGGAGGATGTCAACAGAGATAGGACGTTTATCAGGAAATTGGTTAACCCACCCCTTTGTCATAAGCTACAACTGTATTGTAAATCTCATCGAAATTACCTATCCCAGATCCTAAACAAATACCCTGAGGGTTATCAGCGATCGTCTTCACCAGACGGGGCAGACAAACAGACGCAATCGTACCGTAGATTCCTTCTGCTCGAAGGTAGTAGGAGACCAGCCCGCATCTTGCAGCGCCTCGTCCGACGCAGCCAGCGCATACTGGGCGAAACGAGCCATTTTCCGCTCTTCCTGTATTTGACATTAGTTGTACTGCATTTTTTCTCTCTCTATTTTTTTTTTATTTTTATTTTTTTTTTTAAAAAAAAAACCAAGAATTATAATAATAATAATAATAATAATAAAGAAAAAAAGGGAAGATAAATGAATACATACATCTCGACTCAACCATTCCGAGGCTGTCCACCCACCGTCCAGTCGTTTCCCAGCTGGGACAGTAGCAGCGATCTGGCAGGGTAAGTCGGCGAACCTCGCATCAGTGTGGTTGACATTGATAATGCCGCAGTGACCATCAAGCAGACGGTTCCAAGTGCGACGGATTCCTATTCGATATTATGAGCGAACCGTGCATGCGATGCATGGAGTAGAAAACTACAGAGAGGGGTTTATCGTCTCCAACTGCCCTCCTTGGGGATTTGTCCGTCCCTGGATTGTAGGAGACCTTCCCCTTCTGGAAATGTGGAGACGGAGAAACCACGGAGGGAGAATCAATGGCAGAAGATATACATTATTAAGTAAGAAAAGAGGAGAGGATTGAAACCAGAAAACAAAAAAGAAAAGAGCACTACTAACCGACTCCCAGGGGAGTGACTGCGCCAATACCCGTCACGACAACTCTCCGCATGACATTCTGGGGATGAAGTAGAAGAAGTAGAAGAAGATGGAGAAGTTGGAGAAGTTGAGTTTAAGGCGAGTAAGCAGGAAGTAGTAGGGACGATAAGGAAGGAACGAGAAGAGAGAGAGAGAGAGCAGAGGGAAAGAGACAAACACGAAAAGAGAAGGGAAGATTACCCAGAAGGGAAAGTCTGCACGACCGACGTCAGAGCGACCCACTTTTATTTTATACATGAAGAGAAGCAGCAGAAGTAGAAAGAGAGAGAAGATAAAAACTCCCCCCTCTTCTCTTTCCTCTTCCACTTCCCCCTCACCCCAAAACATCTCTCTACCTACCCAACCAACCATGAAGTTGTTAGGGTTGCTGGCCCTCGCCGGCACTGCGCTCTCACACGCCCACCACGACGATGCCGAGGTGGTTCCCGAACATTTGCGCGCCGAATTGCTCAAGAAATGGGACCAAGAGGTATATTCCCCCCAAACACTTCCCCATTATCTCCGGTCTTGAAACTAAATCTAAGGTAAATCATAGTTCTCCTTCACGGGGCACGCCAGCTTCGCTCATCTGAAGCCCCTCAAATGCCTAGTCGAACCCGATGAACATTATGATATCGCCGTCATCGGAGCTCCATTTGACACGGCCGTCAGCTACCGTCCAGGTAAGAGAAGAAATATCCCAACTAACCCCCCAGAACTATATAAGTAGGTAGGTAACCCAACAAAAATACTGACCCATCCGGATAGGCGCCCGCTTCGGCCCTCGATCCATCCGTGCCGCCAGCGCCCGCCAAATGGCCGGAACCGCCTACAACACGCGGGCTGGCATCAATCCCTACAGCGCATGGGCGACAGTCAAGGACTGTGGTGATATCCCGATCACGCCGTTCGACAACGCTTTAGCAGAGCGACAGATGTACGAGGCGTTCCTGGAGCTGGGATCGCGGCCAGCCATCACCGCTGCCGACTCCAAATACGGCACCAAGGGGATTTCCGCCGGCAAGGCGAAGCTGGTGACACTGGGAGGCGATCACAGCGTCGCGTTACCGGCCCTGCGGGCCTTGTACCAGATCTACCAAAAGCCGATTACCGTGCTGCACTTCGATGCGCACCTGGACACGTGGAACCCAATCCGGTACAGCGCTTACTGGCAGTCGGAACAGACGCATTTCAACCACGGGAGTTTCTTCCACAAGGCCAGTCGGGAGGGGCTGATCTGCAACGCGACGTCGGCTCATGCGGGGCTACGCACGCGGCTGACGGGCGTGGATGACGGCGACTATATGAACCCGGGCCCCGAGCAGGGATTTATGCGGGTGCATGCCGACGACATTGACGAGCTGGGCGGGCCGATGGGCGTGGTGGATAAGCTTATCGAGCGCATCGGCCTGGACGCCAACCAGCCCGTGTATCTCTCGGTTGATATTGATGTCTTGGACCCAGCCACTGCCCCGGGCACGGGAACCCCCGAGCCGGGTGGTTGGACCACGCGCGAGTTCATCCGCATCCTGCGCGGCATTGAGAAGTTGAACATTGTCGGCGCCGATATCGTCGAGGTGTCTCCCAGCTATGACAACAAGGGGGAGACCACCGCCCTCGCCGCTGCCCAGGTGGCCTTTGAGATCATTACCAGCATGGTGAAGGCGGGCGCCGGGGAGGACCTGGGGGGATGGTATGGTCGCAAGGAGACGGTCGAAGAGCCGAAGGAGGTGAAGGATGAACTGTAAATGAGAATACGATGTTACGAATGAGATCAATGGTTGATGGAAACTTGTCCCGGTTGATATACGAGTGACTTATATCTATGTTGAATAATTCCAGTGTCGTCGCACTTCCTCCTTAAAATGCTCATCAAAGCGTCAGTTTTTGTCTCCTAAAGCTAGCGCAAAAAAAGAACAAAGAGAAAAGAAGAAAGCGCAAACGAAACCAGATTGAAAGACCGCGCGCGCACGCGAGAGGGCTAAAAAAGCAAGACATATGGTGGTAGCAATCATCGTATATAAACCCAACCAACTACATGACATGCGTAGAGCGAGAACGTGATCATCACTGTTGTATCTGCGCAACTATCTAGTTCCAGATTGGAGTATGTAATAGTAATAAGAGGGGGAGGGAAAAAAAAAAAAGGGAAAAACGAAGGCACAGAAATTGTGACAGGTGAAGCGCAGACGGGGAGAGCAAATCGAGAATATGGAAGAAGCAGGTTCAAAGACCTTATCCAGGTGCGTCATACTTACCGTCGCGAAAAGCATATCTGACGATTCGCAGAAAAATGGTGGCATTATAAGAT
>VCAU01000238.1:0-13590 GCA_015844325.1 Aspergillus nanangensis | reverse complement strand
TTTTTTTTCAATTGAATCAATCATCGTTAAAAAAAAATATTTCAAGAGAAAAAATCTGCTTAATACACATCGTAATTTTCTTTTTTTGGGACAATCTATGTTCCATTGGATATCCGAATGATTCTTCTATCTATTTTCCTCCTCCCATATATCCCACCAACTTTAGTCCTTTTCTAATCTGACGGCGGGGTTGGTCTCGATGAAGTTCAGGTCGACCTTGTGGCCCAGAAGTTCTCGGATGTTGCTGACACCGTATCTGCGAAGGAGAGTTAGCTCATGTTCTTCTGATTGCAATCGTTGACAGTCCCTTACTTGATCATTGTTGGTCGTTCCAGACTCAGACCCCATCCATACACCTGCATGCCCTTGGGGATTCCCATAGGTTCCAACATCTCCGGACGGAACATACCGCTGTTACCGATCTCTACCCACTTACCCAGTCCCTCGTGGTAGCCGAAGATCTCCATACTAGGTTCGGTATAAGGGTTGTAGGCGGGCTTGAAGCGCAGCTGGTGGATGCCCATCTTCGCAAAGAAGACCTCCATGAAGCCGATCAGACCACCCAGGGTAAGACCAAAGTCAGCGATGACACCCTCAATTTGGTGGAATTCCGCCAAGTGGGTAGCATCGACGGCCTCGTTACGGAAGACTCGATCGATACTGAAATATCTCGCAGGTCGTGGGTTGGCGGCCAGTTTATGCAGGATGTATGTCGAGACCGACGTTGTGTGTGTACGGAGCACTAGTCGTAGCGACTCATCGGCACTCCAGGGGTAACGGTAGCCAATGGATCCATACTTGCCATTCTGATGCACCTCGCGCACATCGTCCCAGTATTTCTTGTAGTCGAGGGGTTTGCCCGCGACAGTCGAGGTGGGAATAATGGTCTTCGGACGGTGAGGGTCGTTCTCTGGGTCCTCGCGGGGAGGGTCGGCCTTGGGGGGATCGGAGATGTAGAAGGTGTCTTGCAGATCGCGGGCGGGATGTTGCTGGGGCACGAAAAGGGCGTCGAAGTTCCAGAAGCCGGTCTCCACAAAGCGATTGGTCGGCATCTCCTCGAAACCCATCTCGAAGAAGATACTGCGAAACTCCTGTCGGACCTTGTTGAGAGGGTGGAGCGCACCCGCCGGGGTTAGTGCACCCTTGGCCTTGAAATTATAGGGCTTGAGCGTGGCCGTTTTCCAGGCGCCGCTGGCCAGCATCTCCGCTGTCAGATCGGTCTCCTCCTTGACGAACTCCTTGGCAAACTTTGGGCCCTTGGTGATCTTGAAAGTCAGCACCTTCTGGAAGGCGACCAGCTTCCGCCGCTTCAGGTCTGTCAAGGCTTTCTGGTCGTCGAGGCTGTGGGTTCGCTGAATGGTCAACAACTGCTCGCGGGTGTCGTCGACAATGGAGTCAGTGGTCGCGCGCAACAGCTGCCCATCTTTCTTAATCCAACCCTTTTTAAACGCATTGCCTTGGCCGACTTTGGCGTTGTCCTTGCCGACAATGCCCGGCAGGTCACCGATCTTCAGCCCCTCCAGCGCTGCGACAACGGCCTGGAAAACCTTGGCTTCGTGGCTACCATTGGAGGCAATTTCCTCTCCCTCAGTTGTCAGAGATGTGACCTCTTTTTCGATGGTCTCATATTCGACCATCTGCCGCGAAGCTAGGCGGTCGAGCGCACTTTTGACGTTTAATGAGGGGGTGGAGGGGAAGGCTTCGTTGGAGACAATCGGGGCGTCGGAGGCGGACAGGGCGTCCAGGATGGGATTTGTCATATCGGACGCCATATTTGCGGGCGTCGACCACCAAGAATGGTCGTGAGAGGTAGAAAAAAGGAAGGGGGTTGTTGGATATCAAATTCGATGCTGGCCGCCCACTTTCTGAATTGAGAGTCTTTCTTTGGATGACTCTTTGGCGGATTCCGGGTCCGCAAAGAGACCAATCCCGCAATCCCGTGACCTGGCGATGAATTTGCCCCGCCATTTAGTACGTATTATCTATCACCGTTACAACTTAGAATCTAGTAGGTTATTACTACTACGATTATTCTAAGTCATATGGTCTCATCAATTATTATATCTACTGTCAAGATACACTAGACGTCACCTCCCATACCCCCCCGGAGTAATTGTCCTTCATCCACGTCTTCCCCCTGCCGCATGGTCGCTATGCGCCTCCTCAGGTGAGCATAATCATGTCCTCATGATCGGGTCCAGATAATTCCACTTAAGGGAACCTGTATTTGTAACGACAGACGTGGGAGACCATGGAGGTTTATATAATCAATACGCACCTGTCGATATATTTCCTAGTAGCCCTCTGGTTGTTGTTACCTACTGTTACGGTTTTTCTTATATCTACCTCAATTATATATATACGTATATACGTAGTCGGAAACCACACGGGGAAACTGGGAAATCTTCTTCTGAACAAAAAAAAAAAAAAAAAAATATTCCCGCCACAAGTTCCATACAATTTGAAACACAGGAACTAGCAGAATTCGCCGACATCAGGTGACAACTGGTCCAGAGCTTCTAAGCATGACCTCAGTCTTAACCGCAATACCAGTCAGATGCAGTGGGCGACATGGAATAGTTACTAGGGACCCAGTCATCGGGTCGCCTGCTGGTGGCAAGTATCATCATCTCCCAACCAGTAGTAAATCAGGTTTCCTGCAGCCAGCGGGGAGATGGGGTAGGTATCAAAGCCCCGACCTTTGTTGTTCATTCGAGAGGAGGCGTATACGGGGAAGGAATGTTGGAGTGGATCCAGCATGAGAGCAAAGTGTACGCGTAGTCTTATATAATAATGAGAATAATAACAATAATAATAACAATGGAATCAAGTACAGCCCAACCAGATCCTCGGATCTGGGGAAACCCTGGGATTATGAGGATTAACACACCAACAGATCTTAGTATTAATATTTCAAGTACCAAGTACTTAGGTACCACTGGAATAGCTGCAGTGACTTAGGTACCTCTCAAGGTAGTTATCAATTCACGGACCTTTTATCAACCCTTTCGAGGATATCAGAACCAAAGTCCTCGTAAACAAACAAAAAAAATCAATTATAAACTGTTTCGTCGGGAGAACTGAATGAATTCATATAAGGTCATTTGGGTATTGTATCTGCAACAGTCCGGGATATGCGCCTCACCCGCACTTTTCAACCCCGAAGGAAGAATTCCACTTCGACAGGACCGTCCTGCAAATATTGTTGTACAACAGCTCTCGTTGGTCTGTCGAAAGACTGTGTGGAGCCCACACGCGACCACAGTGGATGGAACTCTGTTCAGCCAGTATTATAGATACAAATCTACCTCTGCAGTACTAGTTAGTACTAGTCATTATTATTCACAGGTTGTTGCCGTTGCAATTGGGATGAAGTTGAAAGTTGAAGATTGATGATTAATGCCTAAGGAATAAGGAGGTTACCAGGCACTTAAAGTATGAAAGCATAGTAGGTATTATTAATGACATCCGTACATGGTAGTGCCTGGGTGGTAGGAGGTCCCAGGTAGGCCCAGGTAGTCTAGGGTAGGCACCTTATATATCCCCAATTCCAAATCTTGTATCTCTCTTACTTTTTAGTATTATTATTATAATTATCATTTTTAAAATGGTTAAAACAATCTTCCCTTCAACTCTTCCCCCCCCGGTCAACAGACAAGGTACTACCTAAGGTATCTATGGAACTGTACCGACGAACCTTGGCTTGAACCATCCCCACTGCGGACTAGGGAACCTGTGAAATCAGCCAGTCAGAGGGAGGAGACAGGGTCAATAGTTTACCTGGGCGAACTGTTTCCATGAACCTAGATAGGGGAATCAAAAATACCATCGTGTACTACTTTAAGCAACATGCCAGTCTCTGGATTTTCATCATATTCCTTTCCCATGAGTGAGGTATTGTTCGTACAGGGCTTTCCACCATTCCGGCGGTGAAATGTACAAAATACCGGGTACTTTGAAGCTTATTAATTACTAGTAATATTCAGAAGAAAGAAGAATAAGAATAAGAATTAATAAGGAAAAGACCCGTGGAAGGATCAACCTCCTAGCCGCCTACATGTATCTCTCGGGGGCATACCTAAAGTTGATGCACTAAGTGTGTCGGCTGAGCTTTCCCTGCTTCAGGTCCAGACCACATCTGTAATCCCCCCCTTTTTTTTTTTTTTTTTTTTTTTGAAACCCCCCCCCCAAAATTTACCAGCTCGCTACCAATCTATGAATTTTATCCAACTGTTCATTTTTGCTCTTCTTCTCCTAGGTGATGGCGTGAGGGACGGGGCTAACTTTCGGGCTACTCCTTGAACTATTGCCACATGTACGATCACCATCTTTCGGAAGGCGATCATCACTGTCCAAATTATTATGGGGTCGTAGATGAAACATAGGATCAACGCTCACACATTACCCCGTACATCAGTTAACAGTTCACATGTTTTTTTCTAAATCCTTTTATCCCCCTTGAAAAACCTTTTTTCTTGGGGGTACATTGCTGGTATTTCATGCACCACATAACTCGAAACTGATCAGTCATCTTTTCCAAGGAAAGAACTTTTCTCTCTCTTTCTATTGGATAATAATAGTAACGGTTGGAAACATGAGATCCAACTAAGACGAATCATTTCAACAGGAAATCGTGGATCATGACGGAAGATAACCAAGGACAAGGCCAAATGGGATAATTCTGAGCTGCCCGTGCGCTTTCCATCCATGTTGACCGATGGGATTGTGGCATTTGGCTTATGGTCTAACCTGACAAAAGGTAGATGATTGGCTCTTAGGACCACGCACTATGAGCGACTACATCCACACCGCCATACTTGGGGTTTTTTGGAGTGAGACATCAGAAAAAGTAGGAAGGTAGGTACCTAGTCTCGCAACGAGAAAAGATCTCTCCACTTGGTGCTTCATTACCTTTTCTTTATGGAGGCGCCCTCTCATTCTTGGTCTCCAAAGGATTGTCAGACAAGATCAAGATGAGAGGGAGGGAATTCTGTGTAAATGACCAAATTCTCTACCCTACCACCGGAGGTTTGTGCCTGGTGGTGAGAGGATGATAAGAATGATACAGAGTAATAAATGACAGGTGTATTAGATACCTTCAACCTATAAGCATGGTATTTTATATTCTGGGACGGGGTTTGATTTCCATATTGAGATGGAAACTTTCAGGCGGTAAGTCCGACTGTACGGAGTACTAGTACCTACTACCTAGGTATTCTTATGAATTTTGTTATGAATAATAATGGTAAATGGTTAGTGTAAGTAGCTAAATTAATTAATTAATTAGACTTTTGGGAATGATCAAAGACGAGAAATCCATCCCTGTGGATCCCCACCATACCATCTCTCTATTCAAACAAAATATGAGGTATTGACAGACACATCGTTCGAGCATGGCTGAACCAGGTACTGGGGAATCTGGTAATGATAGATACCTACCTTACCTACCCGATCTGAGTGAAACAATCCGGTAATACCTTTCTAACAAGAACAAACAATACCTAAGTAATTAATTGTTCAATTTTCGAGGGACTAGTTTCCAGTTTTTGGGATGGGGTTTACAAACTACGCCTTTAAACTACCAAACTACTGGAAAGTTCGAAGTACATATCTGGAAAATCATCATCATCATCATCATCATCATATTAACAATAATAATAACAACAACAACAACAACAACAATAATAATAATAATAAAACTTATGTAGGTAGGTAATAATTATTAAATATCATATGTATTTTTTTCCCTCCATTATTATTACCATTATTATTCCCTATGCTCCTCACAGGACCTGAGCCATCGGCATCAGCACGCAGCATCATCTGGCTGGTTCCGCCCACTCCTTTCGAATCCACCACCCACAGTTTCTTTCTCCTCCCCAAGAGAATCCGAACCAGATGGCTTATGGTAGCTAGCACCTTAATCAAGGCCTCACTCAAAGAAGGAATTAAGAAGAAAATTATTTTGGAATAGAAGGACGGAGGAGTCGAAGAGATCCAGTGGAACTTGTAAGAACAACATTCTAAAATACCAGGTACTTACTTCTTTCCTCATGCTTTTTGAGTGGTTCGTTTGGTCCTCTTCCCAGCAAACAACCAACCATCCACACGCCCTCGATTCCTTTTTCTCTCTTTTCCCCTTCTGCTTCTGCTTCTTTTGCTTTTCTTTTTCTTTTTCTCAAAACTCTTCTTCTTCTTCTTCTTCTTCTTCTTATTTTCTTTCTTTCTTTTTTTTTTTTTTTTTTCATCTCTGGATCTCTCATACATCCCTCTTCCCCGCCCCTCTCTCATTCATTTTTAACGTGGTTTTTCTTCCTTTTACCACTCGTTGCCAAACTCCATTTTTCCTCCCCGCCCGATATCCGCGCACCCTCTTTGTTCTGCCGCGCCCTCCTCTCCTCTCCTCTCCCTCTCTCTCTCCCTCTCCCTCTCTCTCTCTCCTCCCTCTCTCTCAAATTCTTGGTCTCGATCTCGATCTCACTTTTCCTGCATGTCGTCGTTAAAGCAGGCTCGTCCCATCATTTCGTGTTAGCAATACATTTTCCCTATCAGGTGGGTGCATCATTCCCTTCATCGATAATAATCGAATCATTTGGCTGGTTTCACCGACTGGTCTGGCTCCTGGCCAAATCAACCCTCGAACCGCAACTGCCCCCATCACACTCGCAATCCCGATTCTTTCGAATTCTGCGGCTTCCTGTCCTGCTTCACTTTCTCTGTTTCTCTCTTTTTCTCTCTCTCATTATTTTTGTCTTTTTTTTGGAGGGAAAAATATTCATTGTTATTTGATTTCATCCCCCCCCCCTTTTTTTTTCTTTGCTTTTAACTTTCCAGTCGAACATATCTGATCTTCCTGAGCGCTTGTGTTGTTGACATCTCCACACACCCTTAATTATTTCCCCTCCGTTCAACCAACCAACCAACCACCCACCCCCTTTCATTTCTAACCCTTTCTCTTATTTATTCGCGACCTTGATTGCACATTTTCTTTTTTTGAGAAAAAAAAAATAATCAGTTACTTATCTTTTTCTCAATATAGACCATTGTGATCGAGCACACAAACGACCGATAAAAACTAGAAACAAAAAAAAAGGTCAAACCTCGTCACAACGTCGATACTTATGTCCGTTTTTTGATTGAGTCCTCCCCGGGCACAATGGCTGGCGCGGACGAAACCCTCGCGGCCGCAGCTGCCATCCTTCAAAGTCTTGCCAGAGATTCTCCCCCCTCCGGCTCGGCTCCTCCCTTCGACTTCGACTTCACATCTTCTTCCGCCAATGGATACGACAAAAAACCTGTCAAATTACCCGGAGACCCAAGCCCAGGGAAGGTAGCCCTTGAAAGCGAGTTGGAGGCTCTAGTCCGCCGGGTCCATCATCTGGAATTCCAAACTGTCAGTCACCATCCATCCCCCGGCATCACCCCCGACCCCCCTCAGTCTTCGCCCCATCCAAACGGGAGGGAACTGGGATTCCTCTGGACGTTTGGTCTCTCTCGCCCACACTCTCGGAAAGGTTCTAACTCTTCTTCCCCCACACAGCAGCAGAGCGCACATCCCTCCCCCCAACGGACAAGACGTGAACCGGAAGAGCGCGAAGAGGACTTGGATGAGGATGACAGCGAGGATGACGAAGAGTTGGAATCGAGGACCCGACTGGTGCGCGAGGAAGATATCAGCTACCTGCGGAATCATGTTCAGAAACAAGCGGAGGAAATAAGTTTTCAGAAAGACATAATTGCTCAAGTTCGTGATGAGCTACAACAGCAAGAAGAGCAGACACGACGCGCTCTGACCAAGGTGGAGAACGAAGATGTCGTCCTCCTGGAGCGGGAACTCCGTAAACACCAGCAAGCAAATGAAGCCTTCCAAAAGGCACTGCGAGAAATCGGTGGTATTATTACCCAAGTTGCCAACGGTGACCTTTCGATGAAAGTCCAGATCCACCCCTTGGAGATGGACCCCGAAATTGCCACATTCAAACGGACCATCAACACCATGATGGACCAACTGCAAGTTTTCGGTAGCGAGGTGTCCCGAGTTGCTCGCGAGGTCGGGACGGAGGGTATTCTGGGTGGTCAGGCCCAGATCACTGGGGTTCATGGTATTTGGAAGGAATTGACGGAAAACGTCAACATCATGGCAAAGAATCTCACGGATCAAGTGCGTGAGATTGCAGCAGTGACTACAGCAGTCGCCCATGGTGATCTGAGCCAAAAGATTGAAAGCCGAGCTCAAGGTGAAATTCTCGAACTCCAGCAAACGATCAATACCATGGTGGACCAGCTTCGTACATTTGCAACAGAGGTCACGCGAGTCGCTCGTGACGTCGGTACAGAAGGTGTTCTAGGCGGCCAGGCCCAGATTGAAGGAGTTCAAGGAATGTGGAACGAACTCACCGTAAATGTCAACGCCATGGCAAACAACCTCACCACCCAAGTGCGCGATATTGCAACAGTCACTAAAGCAGTGGCCAAGGGTGATCTAACCCAAAAAGTCCAGGCGAACTGCAAAGGGGAGATTGCGGAACTGAAAAACATCATCAACTCTATGGTGGATCAACTGCGACAGTTCGCCCAAGAAGTTACGAAGATTGCAAAAGAGGTCGGCACTGATGGTGTACTCGGTGGCCAGGCAACCGTCAATGATGTGGAGGGTACATGGAAAGATCTGACTGAGAACGTCAACCGCATGGCCAACAACCTCACCACCCAGGTCCGTGAGATCGCCGATGTCACCACAGCCGTTGCAAAGGGTGACTTGACCAAGAAAGTTACTGCCAATGTGCAGGGTGAAATACTGGACTTGAAGAGTACGATTAACGGGATGGTGGACCGACTGAACACCTTCGCCTTTGAGGTCAGCAAAGTTGCTCGAGAGGTCGGTACGGATGGTACCCTCGGAGGCCAAGCCAAGGTGGACAACGTGGAAGGCAAATGGAAGGATCTCACCGACAATGTCAACACCATGGCTCAAAATCTGACGTCACAGGTCCGAAGTATCTCAGAGGTCACTCAAGCTATTGCCGGGGGTGACCTGGGTAGGAAGATCGAAGTGCATGCCCAGGGTGAGATCTTGACTCTGAAGGTCACAATCAATCATATGGTTGACCGACTCGCGAAATTCGCTACTGAGTTGAAGAAGGTCGCCCGTGACGTTGGTGTCGACGGCAAGATGGGTGGTCAGGCTAACGTGGAAGGAATTGCTGGGACTTGGAAAGAGATCACGGAGGATGTGAATACAATGGCCGAAAATTTGACCTCTCAGGTGCGCGCCTTTGGTGAAATCACAGATGCTGCCACCGACGGTGATTTCACGAAACTTATCACTGTCAATGCCTCGGGCGAGATGGACGAATTGAAGCGGAAAATCAACAAGATGGTTTCCAACCTTCGAGATAGTATCCAGCGAAACACTGCTGCCAGGGAGGCAGCTGAACTAGCAAACCGAACCAAGTCCGAATTCCTGGCAAACATGAGTCACGAGATCCGAACGCCGATGAACGGGATTATTGGCATGACGCAGTTGACCCTAGATACGGATGATCTCAAGCCCTACACGCGAGAGATGTTGAATGTGGTCCACAACCTGGCCAACAGTTTGTTGACCATCATCGACGACATACTAGATATCTCGAAGATTGAAGCGAACCGGATGGTCATTGAAAGCATCCCGTTCACAGTGAGGGGTACTGTCTTTAATGCCCTGAAGACTCTGGCAGTGAAGGCCAACGAGAAATTCTTGAGTTTGACTTACCAGGTCGATAACACGGTGCCAGACTACGTCATCGGTGATCCGTTCCGCCTGCGCCAGATTATTCTCAACTTGGTGGGCAACGCGATCAAATTCACTGAACATGGAGAGGTCAAACTTACGATCCGCAAGTCGGACCGAGAGCAATGCGCCGCGAATGAGTACGCCTTCGAGTTCTCTGTTTCGGATACCGGCATCGGTATTGAGGAGGATAAACTCGACCTCATCTTTGATACCTTCCAGCAGGCAGATGGGTCGACCACTCGCCGATTTGGTGGTACTGGTCTCGGTCTTTCCATTTCAAAACGCCTGGTGAACTTGATGGGAGGCGATGTGTGGGTTACTTCAGAATATGGTCATGGCAGTACATTCCATTTCACCTGCGTTGTGAAACTGGCAGATCAGTCCTTGAATGTCATCGCGTCACAGCTTCTGCCCTACAAGAACCATCGCGTCCTTTTCATCGACAAGGGCGAGAACGGCACGCAAGCCGAGAACGTGATGAAAATGCTCAAGCAAATGGATCTCGAGCCACTGGTGGTCCGTAATGAAGACCATGTTCCCCCTCCCGAGATTCAAGATCCTTCTGGCAAGGAATCTGGTCATGCATACGATGTAATCATCGTCGACTCCGTTGGTACGGCTCGTTTGTTGCGCACTTTTGATGACTTCAAATATGTTCCCATCGTCCTGGTCTGCCCGCTGGTGTGTGTAAGCTTGAAGTCTGCACTGGACCTGGGAATCAGTTCTTATATGACGACACCATGTCAGCCAATTGACCTCGGCAATGGTATGCTACCAGCCCTTGAAGGGCGCTCCACGCCAATTACGACAGACCACTCGCGGTCATTTGACATCCTGCTCGCCGAGGATAACGATGTCAATCAGAAGCTGGCAGTGAAGATCCTAGAGAAACACAACCACAATGTTTCGGTTGTCAGCAACGGCCTTGAGGCTGTTGAAGCCGTTAAACAACGCCGCTACGACGTTATTCTAATGGATGTCCAAATGCCGGTCATGGGTGGATTTGAAGCGACGGGCAAAATTCGAGAATATGAAAGGGAATCTGGGCTCAGTCGAACGCCGATTATTGCTCTGACAGCTCACGCCATGTTGGGTGATCGAGAGAAGTGTATTCAGGCGCAGATGGATGAATACCTTTCGAAGCCATTGAAGCAAAACCAGATGATGCAAACTATTCTCAAATGTGCCACACTAGGTGGGTCACTCCTGGAGAAGAGTAAAGAGTCTCGGATCTCTAGCAGCGGCGAAATGCATCCCGTACACCATGGGACCGACAATAAAAGTCCGCGTCCGAGCATGGAAGCAAGATCTATCACCGCAACGAGTAATGTCAACCGCGGTAACATGGCTAGCCCTAATGTTGAAAAGGGTGAAGACATTGCTATGGAAAGGGTAAATTAAGAACAACCCCTTTTGAATAATTTTTTTTATTTATTTTCCACCCTTCTAATCAACTTGATAGGCATTATTACGGTCCAACAGCTCATGAGGCGTTTTCAAGAACATATCCTCTCGCTTTCATGGCGTTTTATTTTCTCTTTGCACATGGCTTCAATGCGAACCTTATACCCTTTCAATTTGCGTGCTTGTAAGAAATGCTTTTGACATTGCAAGCTCTCTTGAAGGTGCCTCCGTGTTTCTCTCTCTCTTGGATATCTTGTTTCGGAGAACCTTTCTTGACTTGCATATCTTGTTAACGTTGTCACCTACCTCGATCTCTCGCTTCTTATTATCTATCCCTCACCTTTACCCGCTGATTTCTGGTCGATCCCTCTATGACCTTGCATGTGCCCCTGTCGCTGGTTTTACTTCGACAGTCACTACGGCCTACGTCCTTGTTTTCTCCCCCTCCCCCTTTTTTTTTGGTCTGACCATATTCTTTGCGCGTGTTCGTGATCTCGGTTGTTATTTGATATGCCAGCTGTTTCTGGGTTGGGGTGTTTGGCGCATGGAACCACTGGCGGGATTCATCCAAATTAACCTTCAGCTTGTGGTGAAGACATAGGTCCGGCTTTCAGTTAATCTGCTGCAACTTATCCCGGCCGGATTTCTTCTATTCTTTTCATTCCAGCCACAACAATTTACTTCACAAAGCTTTTGTTATAAACGCATGCGCGTCTGATATTCCTTCCTCCACACCTCATTCTCATTCATATTTGTATTGTATTTAATTTGTTCCCTTATCATATTAGCAGATGAAGAATTTTGGGTTCAGAGTCAAGACGCTCTGGATCAGTTATCATTGTTCATTTACCCTGTTAAACGGCTATGTAAATTTCAAACCCCCGTTCTATATGTAATATTATAGGCACTGTTAGACATTACCTAGGTAGTAGGTAGGTATCTCAAGGGTAACCAAGACATCAAGGAAATTCAATTTTTAACTAGTACTAAGCGTCTCAAGTCAAAGAGGACTCATTACTTGATTAATTAGTAGATTCGTTCGGGCTATCTCCACAGGGCAAATTGTAAATTGCCTGCATTCTCTCTTCTCTCTAACGGCATTTTCAACTTCTTTTTCTAGGAGATTCTCCTTGCAACCTCAATTATGGCGTCTCGTTCCATTTATCTTGACACAGTCCGCCTATCGTTTGAGGCACCTATTAATATTATAGCTTGACTTTGGATACGCTATCTTCCAGAAGATAAGTCGAGACAGCCTAGGCTCTACCCGATGAATTTGCGTCTGCGCCGAGTGGCCTTATGCACATCCGGATTCGGATTTGGCGGTTGCTTTGGATCATCATCATGGATTATAGTGACGATCTTGGTTTTTGGGGGAGGTTTCGAGGTAGTGGTTTCCATTGTTGTACCATCAGTCGTGGTTGGCCCTGTCGTTATGGTTGGCCCTGTTGTTATGGTTGGCCCTGTCGTTGTGGCTGGGGTTGTGGTACTGGTATTGGAGGAGGAGGAGGAGGAGGAGGAGGAGGAGGAGGATGCTGCAGTTGTTGTCATGGTTGGTACTGTTGGGGTAACGCTGGTTGAGGAAGTAGAAGAAACAGTTGATTTTGTTGTCGTCGAGGGTTCTGTAATGCTGCTGGTAGTCGTGGAAACAGGTGTACTGGTAAGGGTAGGTGAAGATACGGATGAGGTGGCTGCGGTGCTGAGACTTGTGATTGAAGTCGTGGTTTTGGTGGGATTTGTGGTGATATAGGGTGTTGTCGTTGTGGCACTTGTAGAAGAGCCAGTAGTTGATGGGGAACTAGTGGAGGACGAAGATTCAGTTGTCAATGTGGGACATCCTTCAGTTGAGCAAATAGTAGTTGATGGGCCTGTAGTAGGGGTCGACGAGTGTTTAGTGGATGTCGAGCATACCCCTGAAGGGCAGGATGTAGTTGATGGGCCCGGGGGGTGACTGGTAGTGCTTGGACCCGGAGGACCGGTAGTGCTTGGGCCCAGGGGACCCGTAGTACTTGGACCTGGAGAACCGGTCGTACTTGAGCCCGGGGGAACTGTCGTCGGCGGGTGAGTAGTTGTTGATGATCCTGGAGGACCAGTAGTGCTTGAACCTGGGGGACCTGTGGTACTTGAGCCCGGGGGACCTGTTGTCGTCGGGCATACCCCTGATGGACAGGACGTTGTCGGGCATACCCCTGATGGACATGATGTAGTCGATGGGCAGGATGTAGTTGATGTGTCCGGGGGGTGACTGGTAGTGCTTGGACCCGGGGGACCCGTAGTACTTGGACCTGGAGGACCGGTCGTACTTGGAGGACCTGTAGTGCTTGGGCCCGTAGTGCTTGGGCCCGTAGTGCTTGGGCCCGGGGGACCTGTAGTTGATGGGTGACTGGTAGTGCTTGGACCCGGAGGACCAG
>VCAU01000237.1:0-15246 GCA_015844325.1 Aspergillus nanangensis | reverse complement strand
ATACAAAATACCCGTATGATCAGCCATTGATCCTGACGATCACGTTTCAACTATATGGAACATTGCGTGTTCAAAAGACACAGATGGGAATACTTAAGTAGCCAGATATTACAGATAGTTCAAGAATTCAGACCCTCATTCATTGGTTTGGTAACCAGTACCTTGGTGTGTATGAGAATTACCGATTTTGTTTGACAATATATATATGTCTTAAGATGCAGGTTGCTTCTTATATAGATGAGAATGGAATAGGTGCCACTCCTGTGTGTACTATGTATACCCTTGGTCCCTGTACACAAAGCCATGGTATTATATATATATATATTGTACTGGGTAGGTTATGTGCGGTCAAGATCAAGTTGAGTAATTGGGAATAACTACTAAAATCTAGTATTTGATCGAAGATAAAGAGAATAGGCTATAGACTATAGTAACAAAATTCAAGATATAATAATAAATCTACAGAGCGGATTCTAATCTCGGAACTTACGAATCTGCTCCTGCGTGAAGCCGTTGGGACCGGATGCGTGACCGTTCAATTCAGCACCGAATTGAAAGCCATCGAGGAACACGAAGGAGGAAGTATCACAGCTATGGCCAGAAAAGTCGGGGCAGATGCTGTATCGCGGCTCACCGGTTCCTACCTCATTGGCGCCGATGGGGGGAAATCATCGATATACCCCACTGCAGCTGTCTGCAGCTACAGTGGAGGCATCAAAGCAAGCTGAGCGGTATCTCGGGTTCTGGTTGGACCCAGACCTTACTTTCAAAGAGCACTGCATGAAAGCCGTGGCCAAGGCGGATAAGAGCTTAGTGGCCCTTCGGGGCTTGGGGGGCTCCACGTGGGGGGTGTCTGTGCTGAGGATGAGGTGGCTCTACCAGGCAGTGGTAGTGCCGCAGATGTTGTAAGGGGTGTCAGCGTGGTTCCAGAAGGGGGTCATGCCGGCGGGGCAGTGGAATCAGGCCACCAGTCAGTTCAAGGCCGTGCAGAAGAGAGCGGCAGTCCTGATCAGTGGCGCCTTTCGAACCACTGCAGCGGGAGCGTTGAACGTGGAGCTCTGTCTCCCGCTGATACACCTGGAGATGGACCGGCTGTGCCATGAGGCATCAGTCAGGGTTCGCACGGGGCCTGCCTTCGCAGTGCCTGAGTGGCTCATTCAGCCCCGAAGCGCGGCGCAGAGAAAGCTAGGGGGAATGACGCCAATGGAGATGCAAGCTCAGAGAAAGAGCGGATGCCTTAGGGCTCCCCCGGACACTGTGGAAGGCGAATGGGAGAGCCGGCAGGCATACGTCCGGCCGCCCTGGCGAGCGCCTCCGGAGGTGGCCATTGAGAAGCGGGAGCAGGCGAAGAGTCATGACCAACTGGCCAATCAGGGGTTAGAGACAGGACCGCAGAAGTTGCTTGCGTACACCGATGGGAGTTGATATCAGGGTCAGGTGGGAGCCGCCGCGGTGGTCCCTAACACTATTCCATGCAGATTTATCAGCAAGAGTTCACTCTTTATTAAATTAATATAGGAATATTTACTTACCGCCTATTCCATCCAGATTCATTAGCAAAACTTTACTTATTACTAGATCAACAGAGGGATATCCACTTACATCCTTTTCCATCCAGATCTATCAGCAACAAGACTTTACTTGCCACTAGATTAATATAAGGAATACACTTACCCACTATTCCATTCATATCTATCAGCAAGATTTCATCCTTTATTAGATCAATAGAGGAATATCCACTTACATCTTTTTCCATTCTTTTCCATCAGAAAAACTTCGCTTTTCACAAAATCAATAAAAGGATTCCATTTACCGGCTATTTTATCCAGATCCATTAGCAAGATTCCACTTATTACTAGATCAATAGAGGAATATCCACTTACCGGCTAATTCATCCAGATTCATCAGCAAAACTTCACTCTTCATTGGATCATTAAAGGATATCCACTTACATTCTATTTAATCCAGATCTATCAGCAAGACTTCACTCTTTATTAAATAAATAAAAAAATATCTACTTACCGGCTATTTCATCCAGATCCATTAGCAACACTTTACTCGTCATTAAATCAATATAGGGATATCTACTTACCCACTATTCCATCCAGATATATCAGCAAGACTTCACTCATTACCAGATTAATATAGCGATATCCACTTACCTCCCCTCCAGTATCCTCCCTTTGTGGTTCTGGATTTTTTGTACAATATAGGGATGAGGTTTTCTAGGAGGCTTCCATATTTATTAGATTCACCCAGTCCCACACTTGCTCCCAATGAGTTTTAAGTGGTTTTAAGGTAGACTTTACACAAGTCTAAGTATAACACTTAATAGCATATATCTTTGAGCCCGTAATCACCGTGTCTCGTTCCTAAACACCATCGAAGACAAGGAGGCTTTGTATATGTACTTTGCCAAATCCTCGCTCCCGCAAAAATTGCCGGCCACGATGAACAGGAAACTCAGCGACCGCCATAATGGTGACATGATCCATACAAATGTTAGCTTCCTTGAGGAGCTGTAATACGGCAGAAAGTGTGTTCCCTGTAGCAAGTACGTCGTCCACAACCACTACCGATGCACCCTTATGGATTATACCCCTGTCAATTTCAATATTCTTTTGCTTGGAAGACCGAGACGCAGACGCCGAGGCAGATATATGCGAGGCAGAGATGGGGACCGATATGGTGGGTGGAGGTAGCTTTCCTGCTTCACGGATCGGGGCGAAAGGGACGCCAACTCGCAAGGCAAGTGCTGAAGCAAAGATATACCCTCCGGCCTCACAAGACGTCATCATATTAACATTATTCCAGTCCCCTATGAAATAGGATTGCATTAAAGATGTGCAAAGGGCCAGCCCACCAGGTTGCTGGGCAATGTTGAGGACATGGCGGAACTCGACACCCGGGCGCGGAAAATTGGGCACTCGACCAACCATCTGGGCGAGCTGCTGAAAATCTTCGCTGAGGAATGAAAATAAATTCCTCTCGGCAAATTTCCTTGCTCTGTCCTCTCCAGTCCGGTCATTCTCAAAGAAAAAGCACGGGGAATGCTTCAAGGCTGTCGAATTCGAAGCACTATCATCAATGATGCCCTGCCGTCGGGCCTCTCGGATTTTGTCGGTAGCCCTTACATGGACCTCAAGGACTCTAGTAGCAGGCACTAAACGTGACATGGTTGCAACAGGAGCCTCATCCCTCATACCTGTGATCATTAGGACATCGGCATCTGCAGCATTGTGCACCACATCAAGAAAATGCTCCTCTGGAAGTTGTGGCCGTTGCCGGACCTGGTCTTGAAAGAATTCCGTTAACTTTGATCGATGTTGCTCTTTGTAGGCTCGGTCTCGAAGAAGACGCTCCAAATTTGCACCATTGGCTGCGGCATATTCTCGCTTGGTCGCATCGCTAATGCTCACAGCACGTGTCACGAGGCGTTTCTGAGTATTCTCGGTAAATACGGAAACCCAAATATTTGCGCAGAAGTCTTTGCCAACTCCGCTTTCACCGGTGACCAGAATAATGAGCTTATGTGCTGCCAACCTCTTGGGCAGTGGACATGTATAGGCCAGTATATCGGATGGATCGGCGGTATGCTTGAGGTAGGCTAGTCGCTGCAGATTCGCTCCATACGCCTTAGCTGCCAGTGTCACGTCTCTTGGGTCCGGCCCCAGATCTGCACCATAAACCCCGCAACTCAGAGGTAGCAAGTCCGCAGCCACTCGGTATACCCACTGCACGACATCTAGAGCAACATTTGTTCCATTGTCGTTTCGGGACCACACACCTGTCACGATACATGCATGGTTCCAACCGCGACAACCGAAAGCAGTCGCATCAAGGCCCACGTTATTAATCGCCCCACCACCATGGAGCAAGTGAAGGTAACAGAGTGGGGACGGACGTGTCTCAATGGCCCGTACTAACATCGCGGATACGCGTTGCGCTGCAATGCTGGTAAAAAACAAACAACGCTTAAACGAAGAGGTCTTGCTACCACCATGGCCCCCATGCATTCTGGACATGTACATCTCGGCGTCGAAAACCTCCACACCGTTCATAGTCTTCGGAGTATCTTCCGATCTGGGTATCGTACCTGTGGGGAGAATCAAACCCGGAAAGGGCTCCACGCCGTATCCAGGTACTGAGCATTCGAACATAGTGACGCCGAGTTGGACCTGGCCGTCTTCCCAGTATAGATATGCATCTGCTGAGCAATTTTCCGGCAATTGTCTCGCCAAACCTCGGTCAAAGTTGTTCAGTTCGAGTTGCGCATGCTGCTCATCCCTCAGCGGAACGCCCCAGCTTCGTACTAGGTATGTCGGAGCAGGAAAAGCCTTGAAGGTCACGCTGATTATTATGCCAATGCTCGTTCCAGCACCTCTCACCGCCCATAAAAGGTCTGCCTGGTTTTCCGGACGGACAGCATCTATCGGGCGGTACTCATCCGGTACATCGCCAATACAGAGAACCTGACCGGACCGAACACTGACAGCAACGACACCAACAATGGCATCACACGTGAGTCCATACAACCTAGCCAGATGCCCAATACCACCCTGTAGCCACAACCCCGCCCCAGTACTAGGGCGGGCTCCCAAAGGTACTGTCAGGCCGGCTGACATGGTTTTACGGACAATGTCTCCTGCCTTGCAACCAGCTTCAGCCACGACAAGCGGCGTACGCTCTGGGCTGGTCCCAGATTTCCTGCTCCCTGCCTGACAGATATGTATCTGATCAAACGCAGACATATCAACCGCAACAATATTGGGTTGTACGCAGTGCCCACTGTGACCACCGCCAACAACAGTGAGACCAGTTCTATGCTTGAGAGCCCATTGAACACAATCTTGGACCTGTTGAATCTCTGTTGGCTTAACGATCGATGCGGGACGGTGAAGGCAAGCTTCCCAGTTTTTAACTCGTATGTTCTCCGAGAAGGGAACTTGAGCTGTCAGCTTCGGAACTGAAGTTGAATGTTTTGTGAAAGCCGCCATCGATTGGGGTGAACTGAAGAAAAGATGCCCCGGACGATTTCGCGAACGTCGGCCCAAGGATCGACACGCCTCGCGCCACTCCATCTTGGTGGCTTTCTCTTCTTCTCCGTCATGTAAGACAGATCCTGCAACAAACGAAGCAAAGCTGTCCAGTACATTGTCATCATCTGGAACGGAGATCTCCCCTATGGGAAAAGAAGCCATCCGATGACATACTAATCTGCCGAGGTCCGGCCAGTCGAGATGAAAGACTGCCACTATTCCGCCTGCAGGATGTTCAACGAGCATATCCAAAGCTTGCTCGATGAACTTTACTTTGGGATTCAAGCCGTACATGCTGTGACAGAATAGAATCAAGTCATATCTCTCGTCAGCTCGGTGCGTATAACTGGCCGTATCCCTCTTCGTTTCGCCGTGGATGGAAAACGGCACTCGGCGAATGTTGGCAGAGCTATTCAGGCTTGGAAAAGGATGCTCCGTTTCTGGGTCGGAGCAAAGCCAATTTTCCATTGCAGTAGCAAAGAGAATGTTGGGTTCAAATGCGGTATATTTTCTGATCTTCTGTCTCAGGAGATTGGGAAGGCATCCAAGTATACTCTTGGGCCCGGGGCCGATTTCCAGCACAGCTATACTATCCCGCGAGTTGAAGAGGGCGGATAGCAGCCGGGACAATTGAGGAATGATAAAGTCCTCATAAATGATCCTTCCCGAGCCCTGAACCATGATCTCGAACCCAGCCCTGTACTCTTCGTCTGATAATGGCTGCGTCGATATTGCGGTCCCTATGGCTTTCTGCTTGAGATTCGATTTGAGTGTATTGATGTTGGCCATTTTTGATATGGTGTGTTGAAGTTCAGTGATGTGGATGACGAGGTCCTACTCATGGCGGACGCCTGCTTAACTACCTCTAACTTATTCCAGATGTCAGCTGAGCAAAGCCGCTTGGAGCGGGGTAATACGTGGCACTCTAGGCCATAGTTAGTCGCATAAACCTAGTGTTGATGCATACGACTTACCATCACCCTTGTGCTTGGATAATATTTACTCCCGGCAAGACCGAGCCTGTTGGTCCTTTTCTCTTCCGAGTTTAACCCAGCATCTGCTTGAGACATATATTGGCCCGACATTTATCTGGAATTCTGAGCTCTGTTGCTACTATCCAAAATTCTCGTGCACACCATGCTGAGGCTACCTTAAATTACCTAACCACGAGATAGGCATAACCATATCATGCCATGCCATCGGTTTTGGCGTTGAAATCCTGGCGCCAATCCAAATATATTGATCCCTCCTCACGTACAGTGCATCAAGCGGTATCATGCAAAGCTGACATTCACCTACCACGGATACAAACCTGCCCCTTCGATCATCAACAGCCTGCTTTGTGGGCTGCTGGAGCTGGGTGTTATCTACAGTGCACTCAAGTCTTCTGTGTGGCTGTTATTTTACTGGCGTAACGAGCATTGAATGATTACGCCGTGAATCATGGACATGGCCGCCCTCTGGACTCTTGGTCTTGGAAAATCCTGCCTTGGTGTGCTGGGAGCTATACGCGCGTGGTAGAATGATATCCAATCTTGGGCAATGTCGATTGTGAGGGCCTTCGGCCATCGAAAATTAGCATAGCGTGGGGAAAGGTATCAGAGCCAGGAACAAAGCGACGAAGAATTTGACATTAAGCGTCTATAATATATTCCAATCGTTATTATCCATCGCTACTGATTGGTAGAAGAGGAGCTAGTCGCATATATTCACCGCTTAACCCTATAATAAACTTACGGATTCTTTGTCTTCCATGCAAACTTGAATTAATCCGACAGATACGGGAAAAACATGTACATATATTTATTAGTCCTCCCAGGGCCTTCCCGTGGTTATCCTTTGTCCAGGTACTCATACTTCCCGTCTTAGCGATTTGCATACGCTAATGGTCTGCTCCTCACTGGGCCTATAGGAACTCAGGGCTTCCATCTGGCTAGAGAACATGGGGTGCCCTCCCGCCATCTGCTGGACCTCGGAAATAGTTCTTTCCCAATATACTGCTAGAGACCTCTTCACAACACCCACAATGGAAGTTATTAAATTTGGAAAGGCTGAGGTGGTGGAGGATTCTTTTTGCCTAAAAGACGTAAGGAATGAACCTGTCGCTTCTACTAACCCTATGACCATTGGGGCAACCTTAGGAAAACGACTTCTGATTGGTCGGGACACGACGGCCTAACGGTAGCAAAGATAGCAATGTTGATCTATAATAGCGCCTCTTCATGGATTGTCCGGGTCCACAATTCGAACAATCTGCCAACATAGGAGATACAATGAACGAGTCAAGTAGATCATTGACAAATGTTAGAGCCTCATTCTTAACGCTCTCGTAAATCTTTGTTTCATTCAATCTTCAGTTCAACTCCAAAGCTCTTTCGAGCAAAGTGAACAACGAGAATTCTCAAATCATTCACCTGGGGAGGCGTGGTATGATAAATGTCTGGAATAGACTCCAGAAACCCTAGGAGCAGAATTAGTGATATTGGTGAAACTGTCTGTTTCGACCACAACCACAAATTCATCCCCTGCTCATCGTCTAAAAATATCGGGCGATATGTAAGTAGGCCATCCCTTAACAAATGGATGCTGCTGACCACCTAATTGGTCTATGGACAACAACTGAACAATGCAAAGGATGCTGTGTGCGCAGACCGATGCTATGTCATAAAAGAGAAAGCGACCGCTTTAAGTTATGGTTCTAGTGAGAAAGATATCCGAGAGGTATATGACAATGTGTGTTCCATGATCAAAGATCAAGATCTTCCCTTTGGCCAGAATCTCGAAACAATTGACTCGATCTTGTCCACACTCCAACATGTATCAGAAGATATACATTGGAAAATTGACGGGATTGTTTTGCGAGCTGCTGTGGGAACTTTACGCGATAAAATTTGGGCTGCCTGGAGGACCCCACCAACTAGATTTTGTTTTTATCTGGAAGGTTTTCTGGGCACCTGTTCTGTATGGCTATGGTGGAGTCGACTCCAAAGACAAGGACGCTAGCATCAATTGAGCTCCCTTTCCCCATCTCCCCCAAGTATACCCTCGCATGCTCATCTCCTGAACTAAGTAGGAGACAGTAGATAACGGAAGGGGTGTATTTTCCTCAGGCCCACAGCCTCTTCAGCATCGCGGTCTGTTGTTCTTGGGTAGAGCCATATTTAGGGGGCGGACCACGCTTTCTGGTGGAGGCAGCAGTAGGAGGAGGCATGGTATGATAGCGAGAAAATACGGCATACAACAAACAGGAGGCAAGACATAAAGATATAAAGAGATATCTTTCGCTATTAATAATAAGGATATTTAGGGGTAGGAAAAAGACATTTTACAAGATATAAATAGATATATTCTGTCTAAAAGATGCCGAACTTATCGCCCTGACTGTTTCTACGGTTTTACTCGAGCAAAACAAGTTCGCTTACAAGACAATTGACGGCCCTATATATGAGCCGGGAGACACTTGATGCTACATCAATGGCTACTTTATTCAAAACAGTACGACCGAGTCAACAATACTCAGAGCTCATAATAGACAGTACCAGATTTATCAGTTCACTGAGGCGCTACAGGTAACGGGTTTTGGACAAATTAGAAGGCGATGTAGAGCAGACGCAGTGACCTTTTTTCTTGAAATATTTGTACCGAATGATTAGTCTTATCCTCCTGTCTCGGATGGATTTTAACATGATATACATCCTTTATCCTGCAAAAGGGTAGGATCCGATATAACCCGTGGTTGGTGCTCGGCAGATAGGACACTTCTCCATCGCTCCAAGACTTCCTGCGCATGACTTGCAGACCATGTGCCCACATTGAATAAACGCCGCCCAGTAATCTGGCTGTATATAACAGATCTTGCACTCTAAAATACGCTTTTCCCTTTGCTGGGAGAGTTCTTCTTCCGTCTTTTTGTGGTTTTTTCTCTCCTGGAGAAGTTCATCTCGAAGTATGCGATTTTTCTCTTGCAGCCGTTGTATTTCATGGCTAACTGTCCTTCGGACCTCCTCCAAGGCGTTGTCCTGGTCTACTGTTAGTCAAGGACGAAGAAGGTCTTGTGAGGAATTGGTACCAAAGCAGACGGCTCCTTCGTTTCGTTTCTTTTGCGTTTGCGTGATGGTGTCGTATCCGTCTCACCATCAACCGCCTCAACGATGCTGCTCTCAAAATCTTGGTAACTGTAACCACCGCGAGGGACCCACCGAGGTCGTGAGCTATCTGGCTCAAGTCTTGGCAGTTCTTCGTCATCGGTGATAATAATCGTGCTGGAGGGGGTTGTCATCGTGATCTTTGTCACCACACTCAGAGGGGAAAGTCGATATAAGCTGACGTGGGAAGAGGAAAAGAGAATATCAGAGCCTGCAACCGGCTGGGGGAAGGAGGCCCTTTATATATTTGAGATCTAATGGTGACGGACTGAGTCACGGTGATTGTAATATTCAAAGCTGCTTTGCACGATTGGACATCAATCTGTGATAGTTTTCATGGCGCTGGAATGTCATTTGATGTAGCAAGGCACCAGTGGCACTCAAGCTCAAGTCGCTTTTATTCGAGATGAATCGCGTCAAAATAGCGCTACACACCCAGTCATGATATTTCTGCAAGGCAAACGTCCTGGGAGACAATGTGCGCGACGATGGGTCTATCACGAGAGATCAAGATGGCAAAGTGTCCAAAATATTATCCAGGCACTGGTGGAGATGTTGAAGTCTGTTTGGTTCTGCTTCAAGCCGCATGAATCAAATCAATATTTTCACCTCCCAGGCTCAATCCCGCAAGACTGTACAGCATATATTATTATTTATACACAGTCGGATATAAGGAACCTCTCGCTAAAGGGAACGGGAAGGCCTGGTCGCTCTTGTTCCTTACAGTTAGCGAGGTGGGGGTAACCGTCTCTAATAATAAGCATCGCGCGTCAAGCAGGGAAGTGGTGGCCCCATGACGGGAAAACCAGCGCCATAACCACCAAGCCACCTCCGCCATTCTTCATTTCGGGGAGCCGTATCCGCGAGGAGTACCTACCCAATCAAAATCTCTGGAGTAGTATCCTATTGTAGGCGCACTGCCAGTTTCTGCCAATTCCGCCTGTGGCCCGCCGATCTCCTCGGAGATCTAAGGCGGCCCATCCCCGGCGCTAAGAACGGCCCGCTGCTTCCAGGAGCTGATGCCTCATGCTTTGTGGCATAGTACTTCTGTTACTCTGCAGATTCAGCTCCATCCCGACTATCACGCGCAGAAGTAAGAATTTTTAACTGGCCAATAGTAAGCTTGCTTTTTAACCACTCACCAGCACCTGCCAAGTTTGTTTGCCATTTTGCGCTGGCAGTGCTGGCCCGCCGGGCTGCCATAGGACGAGGGCCAGTACGATCGGCAATAGTTTCACAAAAGTACTACGCCACAAAGCGTGAGGCTCTTGCGGGGGGCTCAGTTCTCTCGAAACAGCAGGGATATCAACCGCATTCGATTGGTTGAGTTCTTAGCGCCTTTGATCTCCACACACGGGTTCCATATGAGGCTGTCAGAATAAAGGCTTGGGGTGCAATGCATCGAGCCGTTCAGTCATTACCCCTTTTTTTTTACGGTCCCACGCAGGCTAAATTCCCATAGAAAGCTATGTGATAGGTCTCGGGGATTAATAGATGTTAATCTGGGCAAAAAACCCACAATAAACGGGCCCCTTTTCCACTAAGGTACATTACAAACTTTCCCCCGCTTTAGCTTCCATATCACGCTGTCACGCGCAAAAGCACGGATTTTTAGTATGCTAATAGTAATCCGGAACAGGCGACATTTGTGAAGCCCCACTTGATATATCGTAGGTATCCCAGCATCAGCTCGAACGGGGTTGCATTCCGGTCCTGTACCCTAGTGCGGCATTTAGGGTCAAAAAAACGATTGGTTGGTTGGGTATACAACAAGGGTAGAACTCAACGCTAAAATTTAACCTGGAATTCGTTCATTATCCCGGGGAGCCAGTCGTCAAAAGTGTCTTCATGAATTCAGCCCTAGTTCCAGTCTAAGCCCAGCATCGTACTTTCGCAGGTAGACAAAGTGAACCGCAACGTAAGCCCATTTCAATTTCAAATTTCAATGGGTAGTCCAATTCGGCTCCTAGATGATACAAGCTACATGATTGATTAGGATCACTTACTTAGCGCCAGAAGAGCGGAGAACTGCTCACACGAGTCCGCAGGAGGCGGAACGGGCCAAGATGGAGCAAACAGCTCGTGACTTGGTTTGGCTTTGATTATTAGTGACTGAGTGGGGAACAATCCAATATCTTATATTATTAAATGATAGATGCTCACCGCCATTTTTTCATTTCGGGGAGCCGTATTCGCCAGGAGTACCTACCCAATCGGAAAGCCATGGGTATTTTACCGAAATGTGTGCAGGAGTACTTTTGCCACATAAATAGGTATACACCTGGTGAAACTCCCTTCGCTTAGTCGGGGATCGTTATGTCCTGACCGTGCCCTTTGGCAACAGAGATGCGAGCAGCTTTGGCCTAAAGAGCCGACGTTCGCGAGAACCCCAAAGGCCCAAACAGGCGGAATACGCGGGGCTGGGTATAAATGGGTTATTTACTATTATTAGTGTCTAATGACTAAAACCCTGACTGCCGCTTAACAATTTTATGAGCTTCAGGGATGAATCTTTGTAAGCAAAGCATTTGCGCTGATCCTGAAGGACAAGATTGACGCCATGAGGCCTTCCGATTGGACACTCCTTGCGGATAAGGCTCCCCGAATGAAAGAATGGCGGTGAGAGATTCGCGTTTGTGGATTTCCCATGTTGGTGTCCCCCATTTTTCGCGGTTAGCGACTTCGCGAGAAGAACTGCCACCAAGTTTCATGGACAACATAATCGGTTTTTATCTTCCCTAAGATTACAATAATATCTCACTGGTGTATTTGTCACCTTACTGTTAAAAAGAAAGTGATTGAAAAGAAAGAAAAAAAGGACCATAGAATCCAATGCAAACTTGGGCCTGAATAACTGTGATGCTTCTCTCCCCGCCTGTAGGTAACCATAGACCGGGTTGTAGAGCGCTCGTTGTCTACTCGCAGAGTCGGCCCAAAGACGCAGTCGTTAAGAACAATGTGCCGTGATATATGCTTCCATCAACTATCTAGCGCAGATATCCACGTTATCTGTCGCACACACCCCGCATCGAGGCAGAAGGGGACGGCGATCCCACTGGGCACATAGTACCGTGGATCACTCACTAAACCTGCATTTCTGCCGGACAGTTAAGAGATATATGACCTTTTGCAGAGCACTTACTGCATTTGGGCAAGCGTTTGCTTCGGACCAATGCTGGCAGGACTGGGAGCGAGTCCGATGGTGATGGCAAACGTTCTAGACTCGCGGGACCAATTTCGTCCGGATTGTAAGCGGCCACCGTGGTGATTCCATTATTTTTCCTCGTATTTTTGTCTTGTACGCCAGGGATATTAGAGCCATTTGCATCGCTTGACATTGGTACTGCTTGACTCGAGGAAAATTTTTTATGGAGTTGAGATGATCGTTCCTTGAAACCGTGTACTTCTTCTCCCGGGAGAGGAGAGCCATCCCTGATCTTCTTGAGAAGCCAGAGTATTCTGGTCCCATAGTAATGTAGGGTCTTATCCATATTCAATTCCATCTGTAATAGGTTGTAGGAAAGCTTCCAAGAATCTTTGTCTTGAATGTTTTGATCAAGATCTTCATACAACTTGAGAGCTACAATCTTGTCAGTAAACGGGCCATTTGAGGAATCGCTGGTCGCTAGTAACTTGATTATGAACATTCCTAGCTGGACCGTGCGATGTACACATACCGCTTTCTGCAGTGGCAGGATCCGTTCTCGCCAGCCTAGAACCCTTGCTTAATATCAAACGGTGAACCTGCCCTGCACCCTGATATTCAATATCGGGCGTCAAAGTTGTAGTCTCCCCTACATAAGAAATGAACATCAGTAAATTTGCTATGACTTCAAGAGCTACGTAACAGAAGCGTCCCACCTGCGTCGCTATCGGTGTCAGTGGTGCAAATAGCAGATATAGACATCCTTGGAAGGCGCCTCGATGGGCTTTTTTGCGTCTGGCTCAGAGTAGATTGCTTCAGTGTATCCTGTGACCGGGGCGCGTGTGAAAGCTGTGGTACATGCTCACCCTCATCGATGGCACAGTGAGAGTTGGAGGACCGATTATCATCAACTTGGCTAGGAACCCCTGGAGGTTGATTGATCATAGATGTCAATTGTTCGTTTGAAATGACCTTGGGAGCCAAAGGAGAGGACCCCGCACTTCTAGACGACAAGACCTGACGAAGTTTCAGCTGTTTCCGTCTCGGTATCGTATGCTCAACCACGTCGTCCCCAACTGAAGGTTTGCGCCGAGGTCTGCCCCTTTTCCGTGTCAATGGCCTGTTAATCTCAAAAACTTCAGGGTCTGCTTCATATCCAAATCTATCTTGCCACTCAAGTTCCGAAGGATCGTCCATACACCCAGCGGCAATGAAAGTGGTTTGGAGCTCCTCCCTCCGATCGTCTTCGTGAACGAGATAGAAGACGAGTTTCAAAAGTTGTCCCCAAATCTTGACTGAGCAAGAAAATCGCGCCTCGATGGATTTGTGACTCGTGTTTTCTGGGAATAGTGAATCATGGCGGATGGTGGCTACAGCTTTGCCTAAGAAATTGATGGCGGACATGACATCTGGTGCAAGTGGATAGGTAATCCTGCAATTCCACTTCGTTCGATCATTGATCTGCATTTTATCGCGCCTGAATTTGTCGTTGGTTGTGTAAACAGTCGTGGTAATAACATAGTTCGACGTTGGGTCGTGTCCTCGTCGATACTTCTTTAAGAATATGACACATTTCTCCTCTGACGCAATGTCGCCCTGGATGAGAGAAAGGACATGAGCATCAGTAATAGGCCTTGTATGAGCATGTATATAGTGAGCATACTTTTTCAATTACCCAGCCAATAGCGCTCTCAGTCAGATCCCCCTTGAAAGGCTGCCCAGTTGGAGATTGGTCTTCCAAATACTCAAGTCCAAGGTCTGTGTCAGCAACTTGCGTGTCTGTAAGCGGGTTCTCCATGTGAAGCAGGGCACCTAGAGCCACAGCACCCGCACTACCAAAGTCAGTGACATGTCGAGCTCATGGAGCAATGATTTATACACATACTCTTGGATAGAGATACATTCAATGCCAGGTACACGATGACTCAGCTCGGTGCGAACCCGCTGTGACAAATATTTGTTGCCAGCCGGACCACCGCATAAAACAATGATATCAGGCCGGTGGCCCTGCTTCGTCGCTTCTGCATGTTGTCGCATAGTAAGATCAACCACTTCCGAGACGAGCGGATCATAGAACTGTCGCATCACAGCACTGAAGCACAAAGTTAGCAGCGTACTAAGCCTTGGTATAGTTACTTGCGACGTACGCTTTCAGGGGAATTACGCGTCCTGGGACGGCTAATGCCAAGTTGTCGCCTTTAAAGGCCTTTTTGCAGCGATTGAAAGATGCAGATATGAACTCCCAATCGGCGTTGTAAGTAGGGTCTGTCAGCTCTGGTAACGTTTTCAGCCAAGACAAGCCTCGGTCGTCTATTGTTTGCCCACCCATGCCCAAGCCTTGAGTAAGTAAGATTAGTTAGATAAGGCCCAAGACGCATAGGAAGAGATCGCTCACCATCCGTGGCACACACTTGCCTTGTCCGGTCATCCTCGCTCATATGCATCGTAGCTGTGTCCTGAACTTATTGTCAGTGAACTCGATCATGTTAACGATTTGAAGAGGCAAGGCTAACACAGCTTCCCCCACCCATGTCAACTATTGTAACCGTTGAAGGACTTCTTTTCACTTTAGGGTTTGTAATAATATGTCGCGCTGCCGCCTGGGACTCAGAGACGCCATCCACAAATTTAAATCCCGCATTGAGCGCGGCTTCCACAAGAGACAACTTCAACCCCCTGTTATGTCGCACAGGATACGTTACAACACATGACTTGATAATCGACTCGAAATCACAGTCAGATAAGTATCGCTCACTGCGAGGGTCATTTTCAACCTCCTCCTTAACATTCGATAGAATGTATTGAAACAAGCTCGTTAAGAGCGTTGTGGGATTCTCCTCCACCGCCCATTCTTGAGAGACTGAAGCAAAGCTATTGCGTAGATTGTTCACATGATCCCGGGAGCGGCCACTTATCG
>VCAU01000236.1:0-15680 GCA_015844325.1 Aspergillus nanangensis | reverse complement strand
TTGTCGCGGTCCGCAGAAGGAGCAAATACAAAATCTCGGAAGACACGGAGTCCGGGTACTTGCTTGGCCTTCTCTTTTATCTCCGTCGCAAGGCTGTTCGAGATGACGCCGTACCCATCATTACAATAGGAGTTGTGGGAGGAGCTGGAGCGGGGAGGTATACGGAGGACATCAGCGACAGGTTTCTGGAGCTTGATGCAGGATGGGAGGGCAGGGCCAGCCGTGGCCAATTTTATGGTTCAAACAGGGCTCCTGCACCAGTTTCGAGCGGTCGATTCGGCTGTAGGGGTCACCAACGAATGGGATCATTGGGATTCCGGGGACGAGGAGGGCCTCCACGGGGGTCAGGAGACCTCTGGGGAGGACAGCGAGGCCTCTGGGAGCTCTGGAAGTGACGAAGAGGACAACTGGAGCTCGGAGGAATAGAACATTGGGTGAGGAGGCGTTGAAGGAAGGCGCACGCAGCGCGCGACTCAGGATCGCGTGCCGAGCTTTTTGAATTCTGAATCGACCAATCAGGAGCGGGGAATGGGAAGCAGGTTAGGAAGCGTGTTTTGGAGCGAGAGGTGGCCGGCGCAGAGGACCGCCAGGCAGGTGGTAGACAGGCAGGCAGGTAGACAAGGGGGCAGTCGCCTTCGGGGAAGTGAGCGAGGTTTTGTGTTTGGCGTGTTTGCATCTCAGGTGATGGTTTCTGGGCCGGAATATATTGGTCTAGGACCGTAGTAGTTGTATCGACTAGCCGGATGACTTCTCGGTTCAAGTCTGTTGTAGAGAGGATAGCGGGGGGTTGGCCAAGAATATTGACTAATTTCTGGCCAATTTTAGCCCAGTCAGCTCGGTCGTATGCCCGCTTAGGTTTCGGGGTTTTAGCGTGTTCCGCTTGGAGGTCCCACTCGGAGTAGGTTCCTCGGTGATCCGATCCGTAGTTATCATGGTAGAGTTGGCATTTAATAACTCTTGTAGGGTCATTCGTGAGTGTTAGGTCTAGAACTGACGCCTTTCCTGGGTGGCTTTGCGACCAGTATGTTGGTTTGTCGCGGGGTAGGCACCACTGTAGTTCATATTTCTGGAAGAAGTTTACGAGCTCTTCTGCCTGGTTGGTAAAGACATGGTGTACCGGGCGGTGGCTCCATGCTGGGTGATGACGGTTAAAATCTCCTGCTAAAATAAGCCTTGTCGTCCTTTCTGTCGTTTGGGAGTGTTGTTCAATGCAGTTTTGGATCTCTTCTAGCACTGACTCAGCAGGGGTGATATCTGCTGCGTGGTGTGCATCTAGTGGAGGGATATAAACCGAGAAGATAAGGTATTGTATCTCAGCCGTCCATAGCTTAATTGCTACTAGGTCTGGGTGGTTGCAGCGGATTTGGCGGTGTGAGGAGGTTGAGATTCTTTTATTCACATAAAGAAGGCTGCGGAATCGGACTGTTTCATCCGAATATGTCGGTCGGTAAAGTCGCCATGCGCTGTGATTCACATGGGTGCGATAGGTAGTGATCGATGGTTCTTGGATCAGGAGTAGATCCAGGCTTTGGCTCTGGTGGTCATTGATAAGGGCTTCCATGCCTGCTCTGGATTTCCAGATGTTCAACTGTAGTAGTCGTAGGTTTGTCGACATTACTGAGAGGAGCGTGGGTTAAGAGGTGTTCGGCACCTCCAATCCCCCGTGGGGTGTTCTCCGCTGCAGTCGGCACACCTTGGCCGAATCCCTGGGTAGCAATGGCGTTGGTCGTGTTGACCGCTGCAATGGCCGCATTTTACCTGCTCTTTGCATGACCATGCTAGGTGGCCGAATCGTTGGCAGCGATGGCATCGCTTCAGTTCCACCCTGTAAGGCTCTATGCTTCCGATGTATCTTTGGCCCACTAGGAGCCCATTGTTGATGATTGCCTCTGCTGCCTGTTGTGTATTCAACCAAATGCCCATCGACGCGGACCTCCCTAGGGTCTATCCTTCTTCTTTAGCCATGCGATGTCTTCAATCTCGAACCCTTTCTCTGTAAGATCATTCTCCTCTAGGATCTTCTGGATTCCTTGTGTCTTTCCGTGGTCTAGGTCGAAGTCTTCTGTTGGTACTCGGTGCACCACGATACCGAATCGGGGTTTCACCAGCTTGGTTTCACTTCCCAGTTCCTCTAGCCACGCGGTGTTGCTCCGAGCAGTCTCAGCTGACTGGGTATCTTTAAATCGGATCACATATCCGGTCTTGGTCGTGCCAACACCAGCTACCTGGGCGTTTTTGGTAAGGTCAGTCTTTGACAGGGCGGTTCTGATGTGTCGGTTGGCGGTATCAATCGGTAGGAATCGGGTGAAGCTGCCATTGTCGTTGCTATCACTGACCTCCCCTTCTTCCGGTCGAACCGTGGTAATTCGGACGCAGTTAGCTTCTCTCCGGGGCTGTGGGGCTATAGCATTGGTGTGCGATAGGGGGTTTTCTGCGGCGATTTCGGACCATCGTCTTGGGTGTGGGTTGACTGCCTGAGTTTCGATCTGCTTGCGGAGGGCCTGAATTTCATCTTGGAGTTGGGTATTCTGTTCCTGAAGAACTTGCTGCTCTGATTTGATTTCTCGGATTTCTGCTCGGGTGGACTCGATCGTGCTGGTCTGCTGGGCGATGACTTCGTTAAGGCTGACTATCAGGTCGGCGATCGTCTGGTATGTGATGCGTTTGCCATCTTCCAGAGAGGGGAAATTAATCGCCGCGATCTGAGTAGGCTCTGTTTGGGTGTTCTTTCGCCGACCCCTGCGGTCCGCTTGGAATGCTGGGATAGCCTCATCCCTTGCAGAGTTTTCAGGGGTCCGTGGGACCTCGTCCGGGATCGCCATCGGGCCGCGTTTAGCTCCCGTTCGGCCCACAACCTCAACCACGGATTCGATATTCAGCGCTCGGGATCGTTCAACGCTTCTCTGGTCGTACAGCGCCTTCCTCTTTTTCTGGTGGTCCTCAGTGTACAGCGCCTTCTCAGTGTACAGCGCCTTGCAGGTTCACTAATTACAGTGCCTTGCACAACCGCCCTGCCCACCAGGAACAGTTCAATTTCGTTTCCCGAACCCTCAGTCAGCAGTACTATTCCTCATACGGTGAGTACATAAACAACAGCGCTTGACAAGCTGGTCTACCTAAGTTTCGTAATTACTTAAATTTCGTTCTTGTCTGACATGTCCCCAATTATCCTTGTTTGTTATCCCCACCCGCGCGAGCCATGAAGCTTAGTTTTCTTGTGTTATATAGATTGATCGACCAAAAATACATACAGCGCTAAATATTGTTGGATGAACTCGAGGTAAATGAAAGAATGAAGTATTAGAGGGCTTTAGTTACATCGACAAGACTAACTAAATTCTCAAATATAGGCCATCATTTCAATCTAGGGCAGAAAAGGAGGTTTAAATCACAAATCATCGTCTTCGAAAAAGAAAAGTCCACGACGACCCCCCAGTTATGGCCTGTAGGTTTTGGATCTGTTATAATATGAACCCCGTATAAAGGTGAACAATAGGTGGAGTAGGAGTGTCTGCTGAAACCTGTTAGCTGGAAAGGTCTCCGAGCTAGTTCGCTACAAGCTCCCAGCGAAGAAGCGCATTGGATAAAAGGGCCGCATGTGGGTTATCTGCACCTAGTGCTTTGTTGTGGAGGTCCACACATTCCTCAAGAAGGTTGAATGTGTTTAGGACTTTCCCTAATTCTTTCCAAGGAAATGCAAGATTGTGCGTGCTGGTCAGGGTCTGAGGATGCTTGGGCTCTAGTATCTGTTTCTGCGACTCCAGCACCTAAAGCTCCAGCTCTTCTGCTTCGACTAGGTGTTCCTGGTCAAAGTACATGGTTGCTAAACTGGCCATGCTGGTAAGAGCATCAGGATGCTCGGGACCAAGGACCTTCTCTAGACCTTGGAGTGCCCGCTGGTCCATGGCCTCGGCCTCCTCATAATTGCCCTGGTCATCAAGTACTGAAACAAGCCTGCTGGCATTGGTGAGAGCATGGCGATGCTCAGGAGAAGGACCTTCTCTCGACCTTGGAGAACCCGTCGGTACATGTCTGTTGACGTCGGAGGTTGACTTGGATGCACGATGGCCTTTGGCGCGGGGTTTCGTCGTATTGGCCGGCTTTAAGGTGTCGACTTTCTCGATGGTCCGTTCTGGCGACTCAGACGCGGTGGCAGCTCTCTTTTCCAGGTCCTCCAAGCGTCGCTTCAGTTTCTTTCCTACAGTCACCGATTATTAGTGAGGTGTGCCAGCGGGACCAGCAGCGGAGCATGACGTACTGTAGTTGCGCTTGGCAATGCGATTCTGGATCCGGCGTCTCTCCGCCAGGTCCGAGATCTTTGTCCAGTCTTCGTTGGTGTTGGCCTCGGCCTCCTGAAACTTGCCCAGGTCATCAAGTACTGAACCAAGTTGGCTGACACTGGTCAGAGTATCAGAATGCTCATGACCAAGGGCCTTCTCTGACCCTCGGAGTGCCCGTTGGTCCATGGCCTCGGCCTCCTCATGCTTGCCCTGGTCATTAAGTACTGAACCAAGCTGGCTGTCACTGGTAAGAGTATCAGGATGCTGAGGATCTAGTACCGTCTCTGACCCTGCCAGTGCTCGCTGATACATCTCTTCTTTCCCTTTCAGCCCCTCCTTATTGTAGTAGGGACTCCCAAGACCACTAACTGTATTCAGGGGGGATGTGTAGTCAGGACCCGTGTCCGAAATATGGGATGCCACCTTGTCGAACCTGGCAGTATTAACCATTGTGGCAGCCATTATAGACTCTTGTGAAGCATTGGAGTCGGAGAGTGTAGCATCGTCCGAAACTTTCGGAAGACAAGCAAGGGAAATTTCTTCTAGATGTCTGCCAACATGGGTGGCATAGGATTCCATTGTTTGCCAACCGGACGTCAAACACAATTGACAGATGTGATCCTCGAAGTCAGGCTTCTGAGTAAACTTTTGTGCGCGTGATAACACTTCCACTTGCTGACAGGGATCGATCAGCTCTATGTCATGGGCTGTTCTTAGATGATAAATAAATTCCTTGGGGGAATCTTCCGTCGTGCTGCAAGCAAAACATATCCATTGTTTGTCGGAAAGATGATTCTTAAACTCATGGTCTGCCCATAATTTTCGACTTGCAAAGGTCCTCAAGGCATCCTTGCAGGTATCGTGTGTGCAAATGTACGCTTGCAAATCTGCAAATACATGCATCCTGCGATCCATTAACCCATATGCTTACCAATATGAATTTGTCGATTTACTTACTTCCAATCAATTCTATTCCTGCACCTTCTGTTGGTACCGCAGAACGGGCATTGAAAGTCCTGGTAGTTCTGACCTTCTAGGGGTAATGGAGGAACGCGAGGTCTACCCTCATCCTCCTCTCCTGCCATGGATATAAATGAACTATGCGAAGCGACAGTGTTGGCATAATGAGGCCTGGAGGGGACAGATGTTTCAAGGCCCGAGCCATAAAAGATCGAAAACGGTTTAAAAAGGGTCATGGCGGTAGCCGGGACTGACCGAGCCGAATCAACTTCGTTACCTTGCTCAGCGTGGGTCATCATTCGAACCGATCTTTCCCAATTTGCCTCAGCCAGTCGTTCCACTAGTGAGACTTTTGCATTTTTGAATCTTCACGCCGTTAGCATGGTATTCAGCGCTGGAGCCGAGGGGACCAGGTACCTGTCTTTGATCCGAATTGCGAACGGCTGGGCCTTTTCGGAAAGCGAAAAGCGATTCAATTCAAGTGAGGCCTGCTGATCAAGTTTATACTGTACGTTTCCAATTTGTCTCTCAATAGAGGGGCCTAGTTCCATTAGGCAACCGATATAGCAATGCAGTTTTCCTTGTTGATTCTTCCCGGCTTCACTCATCAAGGAAGAATCGGAGTCTGTATCTGAATCTATAGACGAATCGGATGTGTCATTCTCGGATACAATAAGTGCCACTTTCTCCAGCAAGGTACTGAGGTCTTCAATCTCTTCAATGAAGTACACATGCTCGGATCTTGCGGAGCCCCTGTGGTAGACTGTGATTGCAAGTCAGCGAGACCGAGATACAAATAAGGGTCCGACTAACACTGCATGAGAATGTTTCCGATTCCATACAAATTCTTCAGCACCTCTATTCGGAGATAATTGGAATGGCTGAGGATCGTATCCAAGCGGCAAGAAGGGAAGTTTTCCTCCCAGAGACGCAGTTGGGCAACATCGTTTTTGAGGGCAGTTTGTTGTGCATCCGTCAGAGATAGAGAAGATCTGGATTTACACAACTGCTGTAATGTGGTGGTGCAAGTCTGGTAGAGAGACTCGATGAATCCAAAATTGGGGTCCAAATTGCTTTGGCTTGATTCGATCCAGCTGTCGACCAACCAGGGAGATGACAAGTCCGAACCATCGCGTTTGGGTGCCATCAAAGCTATGATCAATCCAGATACAGTGCTTTTATATAGCTAGGCTTTGTCTAGATGGAATGATAATGAATCTCTTTCTGGTAAGATGAAGTTGAGCAAGTGGGCGACCAGGCTTCGAGGCTAGAATCACGTGTTGGCGCGGGGTTGCTCCTTCGGCTGCTCAGCCTCCTCGTCAACAACTCGCAATTTCTCTATTGCCAATCTCCATCTTATATCAAAAACTCAATGTTGGAAGCTAGATATTTCTGGTGACAAATCTCAACAGCTACCACACCTGGCGGAAACGCACAAGCCAGTGAGATGACAAGGCCTCCGCCGCCTAGGCACCGCCATGAATTTGGGATCGCCATCATTTGCGCCCTCGGTCTGGAATCTGACGCAGTCGAGATTCTCTTCGACCATTTTTGGGATGAGGGCTTTGGAAAAGCTCCAGGTGATCAAAACTCGTACAGAGCCGGAGTTATCGGCAAGCACAATGTGGTCCTAGCATATATGCCTCAGATGGGGAAAGGTCCAGCGGCAACCGTGTCAGCGCATTTGCGATCGAGCTTTGAGAACATCAATCTAGCGTTACTGGTTGGAGTATGTGGAGGCGTTCCCGAGGGGGCTTACAGCAGCATATTCTTGGGCGACATTGTCATCAGCGAAAGCATTACAAATTACGACTATGGTCGGCGACTTCCCGACGGTTTCGTGAGCAAGGAGCCGGCCTGGACACCAAATTTCCGAGTTACGAGTTTTCTTCGGCTGTTGAGAGGATGGAAAGGCCGTCGGGATCTAGAAAGACGAATGCGCCATCATCATGACGTATTGCAAGGCAGGGATAACAAGTACGGCCAACCTCAGACACGCAGGGACAGACTCTTTGCGTCGTCATATCGTCACAAACACTACCATCCCCAGTCTTGCATCGCTTGCAGCACCGACCAGCCATGCAAAGAAGCTCAGGACTCCACATGTAATGAGTTAAAATGCGATCCGGATCAGTGCATCAAACGTTCCCGACCAAACCCAAGCAAACTTAGTTTGGAGGACTTAGATCAACAAATCAATATTCATTTTGGAGGTGTGGCGTCCGGAGACACGGTAATGAAATCCGGCGAAGATCGAGATATAACGGCAAAACAGCATGACGCTATTGCATTCGAAATGGAAGGAGCAGGAGTGTACCCCAGTCTGCAATGTATCATCGTTAAAGGGGTTTGCGACTATGCCGATAGCCACAAGGAAAAGTCGTGGCAACCTTTCGCGGCTGGAATCGCGGCAGCTTGCATGAAAGCCATGCTAGAACAATTAGACACTAGTCCTGGAACAGTACATCCAGGTATGCCTTCTGTTATTTTGTCCTGTTCGATGCCCTCGCACAATTTCAGGACCGGACGAGGCCTACTGACGTGAAGGGGCTTTTGCTAGAGAGTTACCGTATCTCGCCTAGCCCACAGGCATTTGATAGTACGAGAGATACAGAACTGGACAGCCCTGTCGTTCCTGGAGGGAGTTCGAGACCAAACATCCCGGAGGAGGGGCCAGAGGGAGGTACCGGCGAGAATAAGGGCTATGCAAATTCAAGGAAGTATATTGCAATTCTCAAAGGTAGCCACACCCGCTACTACGGCTTCATCACAAGTGACCATATTTCTAATTTCTCCAGAGCTCCACACAGCAGAGAACTGTTTTAGACAAACGTTGTCGACCCTGAGGCAGTGCAAAAGATCTTTGCCTCACGATACTGACCTGAGGCGGATGCTGAAAGCTCAACGGGCAAGATTTCGAAGCGACATTGAAATCCTTCTCGCCCGCAGCACAGGCTCACCTGATGACGCACAGAGCATGGCAACGGATTGCAACCACCAAGGCTGGCAGAGTAAAGATGTAGGAACAAGCATCTGCAGCCACCTTGGTTCAGCGAGTGAATTTTGCTTGAAGGTGGTTTTAGAGATCCAGAAAACACTGTCGATGATTGAGAGGCTTGCAGTTCGGCTTAAGGAGGACAACGCCGGTAGCAGAGTGAGTTCTCCGATGGCATGTACATTCAGCTCTAACGGACCGGCCTAGGCAAGGACGTGCGACCAGAATAATTTGGATAAGTTTAAGGTAAGAATACATCATCATTAAACTCCTGGCTGGGCTGACAGTTCGAGGGTTCACTTGATGATCTCGGCTCGCTGATCCGAGTATTCTCATCGAGGATTCCTGAGTACGGAGAGCCCATACTGGAGATCGAGCCGCCAGTCCCAACCACAAGTGTGGTAGCGATTGAGCATTTCCGGATCGTCCAGCAAGCAGCAAACAGCTTGTATGACGCTCTAGGGAAATCATGCACTGAGCACCCACTGCACAAGGTTCATTTATCTCTTCAACCTCGCCTCAACGGGACATCCACCCAGGTCGACTTCAGTGTCGCCTTGGGTTCACTTAACACGGATTCAAGCCAACATACCCAGTCTATGTGGATCAATGTGGAGTCGATAATGAAGACTACAAGGTCAAGTACTCAAATATCGTCTCGGTCATATCCCGTAACAGAAACCATGGGTGGCAAGCATCCTAGCGATGAGTACGGAAGAAGCCCAACATCTAAGAGGAAGCGCGCTAGGCTTCACTCTTTATCAAAGTCCACGCTGCCTTCGCTTTCTATGACACTTAGATTAGATGTACCGCACTTGTTTCTTCAGCAAAATCTTTGCAGTGTGGTTCACCGGCAGCTGCATGCGCAGCTAACACTTTGCAACAATTACATTGGTATTCTTGATGATAACGCAGTATACAGGCATCTCATTTATATCAACCCACATACGGAGAAGGCCTCTACTTCAGCTTCTTTATCTGAGTTGATGTTGCTGTCCAAAACCAACTCCACTAAATCACTGGGGCTATACGATCGCGTGCGCCTAGCGAAATACCTCGCCACAGCTGTTCTATACTATCATACCTCGCCCTGGCTGAACAGACATTGGCGAAGTAAAGATGTCCGTTTCTTCGGAAAGGAAGAAGATGCCGCTCAGCTGTTTCGCAGCCCCGAAGCACTTCCCTATATAAGTGCATGCGTCCAGGTCCCCAACCCAGAACGTGGAAACCACGTGCCATCCGAATACGATCTCATTATCCGCAACCCTGTTGTCTTTGGTCTTGGAGTCATGTTGTTAGAGCTCGCTTACCAGGCTCCGTTTGACAACCTCAAGCAAGGCATTGATTTCGGACAGGGGACAGTATCCTTCCCCAATTACGTCGCCGCTAAGCGTCTTGCGGGGGATGTTAACGTTCATATCAGCGCAAGTTTCAAGAAGATTGTCAAGAAGTGTCTTGACTGCGACTTTGGTTACGATACAGACTTCCAGAGTCCGGCGCTGCAGGACGCGTTCTACTACCAGGTCATTGGTGGCCTCGAGGAGATTGAGAAGAAGTTGCAGCAGCTTCAGCTGGTTGAGTAAAGCTTGTAGCATACATTGTGCTCCGGTGTGCATTACTATCGGGGTTGTGCTGGCCAAAATCTGTAACTAAAAAGGCTTGGGGACCTTAAGCCTTCATCTTCTGGGCGATAATATCCTCATACTACTCATCGCACGTCCTGGTATCGAGAACAGATTTCACAAAAACGCCGCCAACTCTGCCTTGCCCGTATTGGCACTGATCCGGTGACGATACTCGAGGGCTCCATGACCAGACTCTCCTTGGTTGATTCCTTTCATGGGGTCGTCATTCATCATGTTCAGAGCGGTACCAGGAATTACATAAGCCCAGACGGTGGCTCCTCCATGCCGATGGGACGACTTGGCGCCGTCGGGCGGGTATTCGACGAGCAGGCCCACAGTCGTCTTCCTGGGGTAATTGACCAGTTTTCCTGCGTTGTAATGAACCAACTTGTTCTTTTTCGGTCACCAACTACTTAGGTACACGCAAAGCATATATAACCTGGCGTGGTTTACGACCAAGTAGGTTTCTAAGACAGATATAGAATAAGAATTACGGTAAGGATTATGAATGTGAAGGTTATTATTATTTTCGTGTGCTTTTCAAGTCAGGTCGATACTATAAGGAAATTTCACAAACGAGACATAGCCTGACAAAGAATTTATTTACAGCGCTAACCATATAAGGATTAGCACAACTTTGAGGGTTTGACAAATAAACTTGTAATGTTCTGGGTGGGCAGGGCGGTTGTGCGAGGCACTGTATTTAAACAGGGCCGGCGACGACTCTCACCTCCCCGTGGTGCCGGCTGGAAACCTGTGAATGCCTTGCCTGGATGGTATTTGCAGGGCTAGGAAGAGTCACTACCGGCCAGCACTGCCTGCTGGCTAGGGCTACCGCTGGAGCAATGAGCTCAGGGGTCAGGGGCCCTGACCCCACGCACAGGCGACAAGGGAACACTTTGAAAACCACCCGACACACGACTGCGAAACCGATCCTACAATCAGTGGACACTAGGGTCGTGGGATAGGACACCCTTGGGGTGCTCTCGGGCTGCTCTGCTGAAAGGAGGATATCGTTGGATCTGAGGATACAGAAACGACAAGAGTCAAAAGCAAAACGCGAACGACACGGCACAACCCAGCATGCTTGAACCCACACAGAGAACGACGAGGTACTTTGGTTAGTAGGAGGGACAACACTGTGTTGCTTGGCTGTTCTGGACACAGAGAGGATACAACTGGACGAACTCCTGCGAGACACGGTCGGCCTTGTTGGAGCGATCTTGCAAGGTAGCGCGAAACAGATTTGACAACCTGTGGGGCGCAGCATATAATGGAAGCGACGGAAGACTGAGTGGGCGGACTGCAGTTACGACACTTTCTATATGGCTCGAGAGGACGGACGCGCGTGTCGGTCTACTGAGAGAATAGGATACTGAAGATGGCTATCGAGGATGGAGTCTTTAGGGCGGCTATGGAAGTAGGCTTAAGGTGCAAACTGGTATTGACTTGCGGAACCGGCTGTGCCCCGCGAAGGATGCGGAAAAGGATCGAAGGGGACGCAAGGTGGAGGGTCTATGTAGGTAGACATGCTGCCACCTCTACGATGTATTATCCGGCTTGTTAGCTTAGGAGTACAAATCAATGCTTGGGCATGGCGCGGTTAAATGGGTATCTTTACCGTATCAACGTTGCGGAGACGGATCAGTGTGCATGTGGACAAGCAAAAGAAACCGTGGAGCACTTCCTCTTTCGATGCCGGAAGTGGACAGCATATCGGACGGATATGCTGCAATGTACCAGCACCCACCGAGGCAACATATCCTTCTTTCTAGGAGGAAAATCGCCGTCAGATAATCAAAGTTGGACCCCAAACCTCGAAGCGGTACGGACCACAATACGGTTTGCAATCGCCACAGGTCGACTTGATGCCACTTAACCAAGTTTACGAATACCACCCCCTACTCCCCCCGATCTAACAACATCCACCTCGTGCCAGAGAGGGTAGACGCGCTTCAACTGCCGAGAATAGGATGTTGAACACTTGAAGAAGCGCCTTCAAGCCAGCCTACTAACGAAATTACTAACCCACGAGAACCCACCACGAAATGGATAGCTGAGATGACATATACTGAAAGCAATCATGTATGGGCTCCAAGGAGACACGGTATATAGGGAGTAGTTTTATTGGGGTTGCCTCACAATGCCTGTAGCCTCACGTGATATCTACACCGACATTACTGAGGGCCTCTTCCTCCCACAACTGCCTCATGAGAGTCCCAAACGACAGAACGAACCACAAGACTCATTCTAGCAGGGGACTTTAACCGTCACCACCCGGCATGGAGCCACCGCCCGGTACATCATGTCTTTACCAGCCAGGCAGAAGAGCTCGTGAACTTCTTTCAGAAATACCAACTACATTGGTGCCTGCCCCGAGGTAAACCAACATACTGGTCGCAAAGCCACCATGGAAAGGCATCGGTTCTAGACCTAACACTCACGAATGACCCTACGAAAGTCATTAAATGCCAACTCTATCATGACAATTATGGATCGGACCACCGAGGGACCTACTCTGAATGGGACCTACAAGCAGAACACGCTAAAACCCTGAAACCTAAGCGGGCATACGAACGAGCGGACTGGGCTAAAATCGGCCAGAAATTGGTTAATATTCTTGGCCAACCAAGGGCTATCCTCTCCACAACAGATCTAAACCAGGAAGTTAACCGGCTGGTTGATACAACCAATACAGTCCTAGACCAACATGTCCCAGCCCAGAAATCATCACCATACTCAAAGCGATGGTTTACCCCAGAACTCAAAGCCCAACAGGTTATCGTAAACTAGACACGCAGAAGATGGCAAGACAGCTGTGTCACGTTAGGTGCTAGTCACCCGATCACGGCAGAACTCTTCAATGATATGCGTCAGAAACGACGGGAGTGGACCCGGACCATTGAACGGGTCAAAGCCACCCACTGGAAGGAGTTCCTTGACAAGGCCCAGGAGGGTCACCTATGGAAAACAGCCACATATATGCGCCCGCGAGACTCTTACACAAATATTCCTGCCCTCCAGGTGGGATCAGAAGAGGTCACAGACAACGAAGATAAAGCCAAGGCATTCCTAGAAGCGTTCTTCCCGAAGATGGCAGAACCTGAAGAAGAAATCATCCCATCATGCCAAGATGAGATTAAATGGGAACCAATTTCCGAACTAGAGATATATCGATCACTCAAGGCATCCAAAGGAACAACAGCCCCGGGAGAAGACGGAATCCCGACCTTGGTATGGAAACACCTGTGGACATACCTCCGGGGTACTATTACCCAGCTCTTCACGAAATCAATAGAGCTGGGATACTATCCAGACAGATGGAAACGAGCGCGGATTGTGGTGCTAAGGAAGCCTGGTAAACCAGACTATTCAATACCAGGAGCATATCGGCCAATCTCGCTGCTTAATACATTGGGAAAGATACTGGAAGCTGTTATTGCTCGAAGACTATCTTACTGGGCCGAGACATACAAGCTACTCCCAGACACACAGTTCGGGGGCAGACCAGGGCGCAATACAGAACAGGCACTTCTAGTACTGGCAAATGCAGTAGACCGGGCATGGCTACGATCAAAAGTGATTACACTAATCGCATTTGACCTAAAAGGCGCTTTCAATTGGGTAAACAAGATGAGCCTCAATGCCCGCCTACGCGCTAAAGGCATTCCAACAATCACCCGACAATGGATCTACAGCTTCATGGAGAATCGATACGCCAACATCACCTTTGATGACTTTCAGACAGAGGTGTCCTCCCTAGAAAACGCAGGCCTAGCCCAAGGATCCCCACTATCCCCTATCCTTTTTGGATTCTTTAACTCTGACCTAGTTGATCAACTAATCGACTACCATGGAGGATCGTCCGCCTATATTGATGACTACTTTCGATGGCGAGCTGGACCCTCAGCAGAATATAACATCCAAAAGATCCAGGAAAGAGATATACCACGGATAGAGGCATGGGCCCGCAAAACTGGGTCCTGCTTTGCAGCAGAGAAGACAGAGCTCATACACCTAACAAGGTCTAAAAAGCAGCAGGAGGTTGGACAGATTACCATGACTGGAAAGACTATCAAACCCTCTAGCACTGCAAAGCTCCTGGGTGTTATCTTTGATAAAGAGATGCGCTGGAAGGAACATGTACAACAAGCAGTAAAGCGGGCAACCCAGGTCAACATTGCACTAGGTGGACTAAGACACCTCCGCCCAGAGCAGATGAGGCAACTATATCAAGCATGCGTGTCACCCATAGTCGATTACGCATCTACTGTGTGGCACAACCCGTTGAGGGATAAGATTCACCTAAGGTCGCTCGGGACGATACAACGCACAGCTCTAATCCGTATTCTCTCCGCTTTCAAAACGGTGTCAACCACGGCCTTAGAGGTCGAGTCCTACATGCTACCAACCCACCTACGACTGAAACAACGCGCACAAATAGTAGCGGCCCGCCTCAGCACGCTACCAAAGGACCACCCAGCCTACAGAGCAGCGGAGAGAGCAAAAGCACGCAGCATGCATGTAGGGACTGGGCCCCGATTCCCTCTGGCAGAAACCCTCCGGACAATGGATCTGGACCGACTACAAGCCTTAGAAACCATTGACCCAAAGCCTCAACCACCATGGCAGAGATCAGCTTTTATGGAGATCGAAATGGAATCAGACCGGGAGAAAGCACAGGAAGAGTCCTCAATCAGACAAGCAGCACCTGGCATTACAGTCTACTCAGATGCATCAGGTCAACAGGACAACCTAGGCGCAGCAGCCGTAGCCCTGGATCGAAACAAAAAGATTATACAATCCCGACAGATCTGTATTGGGTCAATGGAATATTGGTCCGTATATGCAGCCGAGCTGATGGCGATCTACTATGCTATCAGCCTGGTACTTCGGCTGGCTATGACAAAGAACCACCTCCTACCCACGCAACGCGAGCCAGCAACCATTCTAAGCGACAGCATGTCAGCACTACAAGCCATAGCGAAGTCACGAAACGGGTCAGGACAGCGGATTATCCAGGCTATTGCCCATTCAGCTAGAGAGCTGGAGGGACGTGGAATTCCTCTTCGTCTCCAGTGGGTCCCAGGGCACTGCGGCGACCCCGGGAACGAAGCAGCAGACCGATTGGCAAAGGAGGCGGTTGGGTCAGACAAAAAACACCCATTTCAACACCTTCTCTCGCGAGAAAAAGGATTCATCCGTAATAGAATCCAGAAAGAATAGGAAAATGAATGGAAAACATCCCACAAAGGTGGCCATCTCCGACGGATAGACAAGGATCTACCCTCAATCCGCACACGAAGGCTCTACGGCCTGCTACCCCGGAACCGAGCCTACTTGCTTACTCAACTCCGGACTGGCCACTCATGGCTAGCAACACATGGTAAATTACATCGCCTCACAGAGGACGATAAATGCGAGTGTGGAGCAGCAGAAACAGTTGTCCATGTTCTAGTTGACTGCCCAAGATTGAATGGTCTTCGCCAGACGCTACGGAGGAAGATTGGGACTGCATTCAATGATATATCAGCTATGCTGGGAGGAGGATCACAAGGTAAGCAAGGTAAGCAGGATGATATGCAAGACGGTGGCGTGCTAGGCGCAATACTGGACTTTGCAGAGGCATCGCAGAGGTTTCAAAGCCGCGCGCCACAGGGCCGCAGAACATAACACCAGGCATATAGGCCACCACAGGCCGTGACGAGGCTCTAAATTCGTCGAGAAGTAATGGATCATGTACTTAGAGATATATATAAGGACTAGATAGTTGGATCCTGCATATCGCCTAGGCAGTTGGATCCCAGGTCACGTGATGTA
>VCAU01000235.1:0-16025 GCA_015844325.1 Aspergillus nanangensis | reverse complement strand
ATTAGTTTTTATATAGAAATACAATTATTTTGTTGATAAAGCTCTTAGTATTTCGCTGGTGGGCAGGGATATGAGCGGAGGTGGACCGCTCGCTTGTGTGGACCGCTCGCTTGTGGAATACGTTACCTAGGTGCGCTTAGTCATCAAGCAGAGAGAGGTACGTAAGATACCTTTTCAAAAGTTCACTTATGGCCAGTATAGTCACCCGTATTTTGAGCTCTCAGTCTTCCAACTCCCTCCTCATTACCTCTAGCCGCCTCCTGCCTTTCAGGTCTCTCTTTTTTATCAGTTCACCAACCCAGACATCGCCCCCCCCCTCACCATTGTCAGCATTGGCCCTCTTCTGTCTGTCTACATTCAACGCTCACAATGTCTCGTTCGGGCACCACGCTCTATGTCACCGGCTTCGGGCATGGAACTCGAGCTCGCGATCTTGCCTACGAATTCGAACGGTACGTGCCGGTCGTCGATTGCTACACGCTACCGAACCCAAGACGCCCCCATCTCTATCTTCGCAACACACACCTCGGTTCAGCCTCGCAATGTCGACGTCGGAGTAATTCCTTTTCTGTCACGAGAGACCTGCTTGTTTGATAGCTCCTCCACATTTTTATCTTTGCCCCCTCGGCCCTGTTCTCAGAGCCTGTCAACGATACTACCTCCCTCTGCTGCACACTTACTTCTGCCCATACGTCCTTGATGCCTCCTTTGTGATAGACCGAGAGATTCTAATTTCCTGGCAGATATGGCCGACTTGTTCGGTGTGACATTCCTGCACCGCGTACTCCTTCGAGCAGACTGTACGTTCTTCTACCTCTTACAACTTCCCCCCACTTGCATCAACACGTTGTCCTAATGATATCAAGGTTTGCTTTTGTGGAGTATGAGAGTCGCCGTGATGCCGATGATGCGTATCATGAAATGCACAACAAACGCATCGGCCGTGATGATCTGCTAAAGATTGAAGTAAGTCTTAGTATCATCCTGTTTCGTCGTAATCTAATGCCTTATCAGTGGGCGCGTACACCCCCTTCTGCTTCTTGGCGGTTTGATTCAGGTCGTGACCGCCGCCGTGACCGATCCCCCCCTCGCCGCGGCCGCTCGCCATCGCCCCGACGTGCTCGTGGTGACTACTCTCCTCGTAGAGACGACAGGCTTGAGAGGGACTATGATAGACACGAACGTGACGTAGACCGTCGTGATCGTGACTATGATCGTCGTGATCGTGAATATGAGCGCCGCGATCGGGATCGTTCTCGCAGTCCAGATGAGAGAGATCGTGATGCCAAGGACGATAGGGAGCGCCGTGATGACGAACGCGAACGACGCGATGATGAGCGCGAGAATGGCCCGAATGGCGAAGAGAGGAAAGGTATGAGCTTTCTCCTGTGGTATATTCCCGCATTTTCGCAAGTCTACAGGCTCACCAGAACAAGTCCCTATAGATTCCTTGACATCTGCTCATGACGAGCTTGATACTGCTGAGTAGGTTGATTCAATCTTTATGCTCATAGCCTCGTTCTTTGGTCGGCCATCTGTCATTTGGTCGAAGCAAACATCAGAGGGAGGAGGAGCCAACATGAATGAGAGGACCAGGGGAAACGGGCTAGTGGATTGCTTACCAAGGGAGCATGTGTGTTGATGGTCCTGGCCGAGATGGTATACCGGTATTTCACTCAAGCCATCTCTTCTCTCTAGTATCACTGTTTACCCTTTTCCCAACCCAATTTCCCTTACCGTTATCACTATTTATCTGCCATACTCTATTCATCTTACCCCACGGAAAAGGAAAAGGGACATGCGCGCGAAAGCTTTCTTGCGATGGGTCGTACTCCTTGCAGTTTTGGGTCTTTTGGTTTGTTTTTCGTTTTTGATATTGGTATTTATCCTGGTCAGCAGCTCGAATCATTACCGAACGAACGTCGAGCCGTCGTTGCAATTCCAACGCCAGTATTAGTCGTCCTTGCGTTCGTCACGATCCGCGGCCGTCCGTCACTCGCCTTATATCGCAGTTTAATATACAGTCGATTAGCATTTCCACTTTCCGTGTTGTACAACCGATCGTTACGTTGCGAGATTTTCAATGTTGTCTTGGAGGCCATATGTAATGTTGAGTAACTGTATGTCCAGTTTGTAGCGCATTGGCACACATGGGTCCTTGTGGCCGTCAAGAGGCAGTTCTCTTTTGCCTATGTCGATTCGGTGTCCAGAGTCGGTGGTGGGAGTTTAAAACTAACCTGCCCGAAATGTTGGGTGCAAAAAGCTTTGTTCTGGATGTGCTCTAGCGTACGCCCGCTTAAGAGTTTCAAAATGATTCGAATGTTACTGGGTGTTTCTTTCGCCTCGATCACGCTTAGGGTGGAGTTGAAATTGACTAGTTTCGTATCATCCATTCACTTATAACGAATGTTTGGGAAATTGGATTTTTCTTGACCTGCTCACCTTAACCTATGTATACCTACCGTCTTTTTTGTATGCGAGGAGCAACCCATTATCAGGGCGAAGGTAATATACAGTAAGTAGTATTTTACTCATGCTAAAGTTGTGCTGGACCACTGGTGTAGAGAGAGATACCGAATCCGTCTTCCCGAGATCCCCGGTAGTTCAAAAACCCATTTATTACCCCGCTCCCCAGAAATCCTCGGAGTGAGGTGCATGGGAAAGACTGAAAATAAGTCGAGATCAGTCTATCTATTTTTATAAAACACGAACCCTAGGTTGATCTCTCCTTTGCCCCCGTACAAACAGGCCAAATTGACGTTGTGGGAACCCAAGCCGCCTAATCATAACCATGACATCAAATGCACCTTCATCCTGCTGTATTACTGGGGTGAAGCATGAAGGCGAGCCTCAAGGCGCGTACAAAAAGATTGGGGACGGTAATATTCCAACTGAAACCCTCGGAAAAAAAAAAAAAAGGGCAGTAGAGGCAAAGCTATAGCCACTTGTTCGCCAAATAGCAGATGCTAATAGAGCCTTCAGTCGAGGTTTATATCTCATACCCCCGGACCGATCTACGAAGCGAGCGGTTCTCCTGCTGACGGATGTCATTGGCCATCGCTTCATCAATGCCCAGTTGATAGCAGATCAACTGTCAGTCAATGGCTTCCTTGTGATTATGCCAGACCTGTTTCATGGCGACCCGGTGCAGCTAAACAGGCCTGGAGCTTTTGACCTCATGGCATGGCTCAAGGGCCCTCCGGGCCATCTGCCAGATATGGTGGACCTTGTCGTACGAGATGTCATAGGCGAGATGAGGGCAAATATGGGGTGCCAGAGGATAGGTGCCGTTGGCTACTGCATTGGTGTGAGTTGACCCCCCGATGTAGCATACGACAACGATAATATTTGCAAGGAAAGGCCTGCGTGAAGCTAATATGAATGATCCAGGCCAAATATGCAGTACGATTTCTCCGCCTGGGCCTCTGTGATGCCGCATACATCGCTCATCCTAGCTTCGTCGAAGCGGAGGAGTTAAGAAGAGTGGGAGGACCACTGTCAATATCTGCAGCCCGTAAGTGTTTGCCGTGGTGACATCACTTGTATCCATTGATAGCAGTGCTGGTTGGCCTTGCTAATTTCAATCATCATTGATTGGCAGAGGTTGACTCAATATTTCCCGCTCCAAAACGCCATGAATCCGAAGCGATTCTCTCAACACTCGGGTATCCCTACCAAATCAATTTGTTGGGCGGAGTAGAGCATGGGTTTGCAGTACGCGCTGATATTTCAAAACCCAACCTCAAATTTGCGAAGGAGCACGCGTTTATCCAGGCAGTCTCTTGGTTGAGTGAGCACATCGGGTAACTTATAGGTAGTGACGACGAGGCCTGATCAACCAATACCGTAATACCATATCAAGAACAATGTTCGCCTCAGATACAGATCGTTGTCGGATGCAAGGTATCTGTCTACCTTCTTGTAACAAATTTAGGTATTTTCTCCTAGCCACGTGAGAAGATCGGCAGGGTATGATCTACACAGTTGCTAGAGAGGTAATCACTGGAGTGAAAATAACATACAATTGAAACGATATATAACAGATAAAAGGCTGTGGGAATGACAACGGAAAGCGGTGATTGTGTAAGGGGAAAGGAGTGAAGCCGTCCAAAACGGAAGAACATTGAGAAGTAGCCTATTGCATTTTCTCATATGTGGCCATAAGCGATCCTGATCGGTCAAGATTAGTTTTTTTCAGATCTGCAGCAATAAATTGAATGTGGGGAACTTACCGATAAATGTAGTCACAAGACGAGAGCGGACCTGGCAAATATCCTCCGGCACCAACCAGATAGTTGCACCTAACTTTCTCGCGATACTAATACTCAATTTGGCATTCGCGTATGCATCTTCATCGTTCCGGCCTGGTGTCACAAGTTCGTAGTCCACATAGCTACTCTTCATACCACTGAGCACATCAAGAAGGAACACTCCTGTTCCAATGGACTGGTCCTTAAAGCTGCGTATAGTGGAGGTTCTACCGCCCTTTTGAGACATCTCGTTTGCCCATCGGATCATTTCAGAATCAGTGATCTCACGCTTACCCATCCTCTGCGCCAGGCTAGACAGAGTGTTTGTGATATCTCTTCGCATCAACTGCCACACCAGTCCTAACGTAAGGGTTCGTTGGCCGTCCGTAATATCGGCACCCTGTACGCCCACAAGAGAGAAACCGATGTGCTTTCCAAGCTCGATCGCATAATTGGTGTTTTCCACTGCCTTGAAGCGCATCAGTTCGCCACCAGAGGCTGGCTGTTTATTAACATGCCTCCAATTGACGCTCCCAGGAATCACTTTATCATAGGCTTGGAGTAGAATGGTGCCATCACGAAGATCATCAAACAGAGAATTGACCGCGGGTTGAACATCAAGGGAATTCAGCCAAAGGGTAAAAACTCTCGCTTCTCGTTCGCCCTCGGCATCGAAATCCTCGACCTCGAGCTTTTCTTCTTCGGTTATCGGGTCAAGGCCTGGAATCGTATTGAACAAATTCGCAACAAAAGCAAGGTTGAGTTTGGGGTTTCCAGCAACGAGCGAAGTCGGAGTCAGAAACTTTCGGCAATTTACTTTGTCCGCGTTTACCAAGACTTCTTCAGCCCGTTGGATTAAATCTCGGGTCTGCAGTGGTGCTCGCGAGCAGGTATCTGGTGCTAACTGATTGAGCAAAACCGTGTAGTTTTCGCCATCCTTAACGTCTGTTGAGAAGTTGGTGACCCTATAAAAAAGATTAACATGAGTTCCACTCTGATATTATCCAAAGGTGCGCAAAACCCGTCAAGAGCTCATGAAAAGGATATAATGTAGGGGAAAGCTCAACCAACCTTCTATCCCATTTCGCATTCTTCAAATGATAATTGAACCAGCGCAATAAGATCTGTTCTGGGGGAAGGCGAAGAAATTGCTCCAGAGTCTCGTCATCCTCCAAGAGTCTATAAAGCTCAGGGTGGAGTTTAATATCGATCTTTCCCAGCAGGCCGCGTCGAATGACCTGCCAGATAAGGCCTAAGATCAAGTGCTCTCGCACTTCAATAATATCCCCACTACCGATATTAACGACCGAGCAGCCAATACCCTTAGCCGAATTGATCACTATGTTGTTGTTTTCGGTCATGTGGAAAGCGTTCAATTGCTTGATTTTTTTCCCGGGCTTGTTTAGGACGCGCTCATCAATCGTATCCGGAACGCTGTCATTGATCAGTTTGGCAAGGACTAGCCCATCCTTACATTTATCAAACATCTCAAAGGTATCAGTTGGGAAAGGGAGAAGGTGACCGATATCCGGATCGCCAGCGAGAACAGCATTGATATGCCTAGTAAACTCTGTCCTTTCGTCCTCGTTGATTGTGTGGGTCACGTTTGCAGAAGAGCCTTGAACATGGATCCTACCACCTATGCTCCCTTTAGAAGCATGCTTGGAGGTGCCTCCTAGTGGAGCGACAGGGTTTGTGTTGACGGGGCCAGTTGCCTGGGCCGGGCTGGCGCGAAGCTTGGAGATGAGCTGATCCTCATTATTAGCCGTGTGCTTCTCTGTAGAACAACAAGATCGTCCACCATTGTAGGATACTGACATCAACATAATCTTCCAGTTCAACTCGGCGGGAGCTGTCCAATTCGACCTCTTTCAATGCCTGGCGAACGACGTCATAGGGTTGACGCTCAGATTGCTGAGTGGCTTTGATCACAGTGGATTCGTCCAAGTACCCCTTATCATCGAGATCAAGTTTCCGAAATGCATCTTGTAGGGAAAATATTTCACCCTGGTCCAATTGGGGGTACTTCCTGCAGATACGATACAGAAATAAAGGATTAGTCCAATCAATCAATACTCAAACAAAAAGGAGATCCTATTTAGGCAGCTGGGATTATCTGGAGAAGCCACCAACCTTTGAAGCTTGAGAACATTCATCTTCCAAACAATCTTCTCCTGGCTCTATGGTTTCTTGAGGCACGAAATTGAAGGAGTTTTGAGAGACCAGCTTTCGAAGACACGGATCACGGCTGCAGGTTCAATGCGATGGAGATGGGTCAGGCAGAAGCGGGTGCAGATGAGAGAAGAGATATTCTAGGCGGCTGCCTACTATTTCATTCCATGTAAAATATATGACAAGGAGATAGTCGTGTTGGGCGTTCCAGTCAATTCTTTAGGCACCTAACATTAATGGATAGGTAGTGAGATGGTGGGCAGTCCTCCATTCTCCCTCGAGTAGTAAAAGAGAGTGGGGTAACTTAACTAACTACAAATGTTGCTTATATAAGTATTCAGGTAAGGTTCAATACTGCATCCAATAATACTGGTATTTATTACACATCCATTATACAGTACCAGGTAGATGTGGACGTGTAAAGTACAAAATAAGAAGAGATTGTTGGACGTTTAGTGGTACCTACCTAGATAGGTAAATACCATCATAATAGTTAGTTGCGTACAAGACGACTCTATTAAAAAAATAAAATAAAATAAAATAAAATCTACCTTACATACTCTATACAACATAATTGTTCAGCTCGGATAGTCCGGTCCAGGCTAGGTACCATACAATTATTCCAGCAAACCCGAGCTGATGACGTACCACTCATAAAGAAGTGCCTACGTAACCGCCAAGGAACACGAACACCTGTTAACAGAAGTCCCCCAACCCTTTTTTTTCAGGCATTCTCATTTTCTCGCTACAATATACGTAACTCCCAACATCTCCTACTAATATGGTAGTGACAGGAATGCTACCTAGATCTGACATGTTGGTTTTGATATCTACTGCCACGACATAAATTAAAAGAGCACCGGATCTCCTTTTTGGCGCACCTGGGAGTTTCGTCATTCAAAGCTAGGTGGGCCCTCGTGCTGAAACAAACTGTGAATCAAGCAACTCGTTCTGCGCGACAACAAGCTAAGAAAAACCCTTGGCCTCGATGTCCGCCCAATTACCTCTCTCCTGGCTGATACTTCTTTGAGCATTCAATTAACTCCTCTATTCTCCCTCCTATGAAAAATTTGTCATAAGGGCGGTATCCATCCCCGGAAGCTACTCCGCTCTAACCTTTCGAACACTCTTTAAGTGTGGCCTTATCCACCAAAGAACCCACCTAATCTTTCCCAGTCGCCTGCAACGCCATCGCCCAAATCCGGGTACCAAACGCATTGGCAAGAACTCTGAAGTTCCGGGCTCTTCAGAGCTCAATGGTAAACAATAGCCATAAAGGAACTCTGCTGGGAGCTATACCCCCTTCGAATATGTCCCAGAATCCCACCCCACAGCCCCAAAATTCCCATAATGACCGGCAAGAAGTTCTACAACGATCACAGGGCGAAGATCATACGGTCACAAAGAGGCATCGGCTAAGTTTGCGCCATTATCCCAAAGATTGTCCCCCACTGAAAGTTAGATGGTTCTACGCCGTGGACTCCCCTAAATGGAAACCATCTCTCCCAGATCATAAACGGGACGAGTCAAAACCACCGACCTTACCGAAGAAATTTGTGCCATTCTCATTCAAGGATTCACAGGCGATTGAATCAGCGTTCCAAACACTTTCTGATCTAGAGGCTGAGCGCGAGGAATCCAAGCACATTGAACCTTCCGGAGAGGCGCAAGACAAACCTAGGAAGGTGCCAGTTAATGAGGATTACCTGTTTGATGTAGATGTGGAGCGAAGAGAACTTAGCCCGGCATATTGGATAGGGCCCATATATGAGGTCCGCCGCGGAACGTGGTTTTTCCAAGACGGGTCTACTATCAAGCCATGCGAGGAAAACCTCGCTACTCAGTTAGAGGAGGGCTATCTCAAGACCAAGCCTTGGGCCTCTGGAGATAGCCTAGATCCTCCTTCTAACTTAATGACTGAAAAAAAAGGTATTCTAAAAAAAAACAATGCAAATGCTCGGATCAAAGCTCACTCTTGCTCGGTAGAGCCTAAGCCTTTGCGCAACATCGCCGATGGTCCAAATACCGGGCAATCGACCGTCAAATCATCCAGTGGAACCCGTAGTTATCGTCTTTTCGGCGCCTACATGAATAGCACGGCGACATATCAAGATTCCTCCGTATTATTGACCACCGATGATTTCATGTCTAGGGTGAGCACTACTGTCTACCAAAAGCTGGGCGGTGTTCCGGGAACAAAGATAGTGCGGGGTTTTTCAGAAATGAAAAAACAAAAGGAAGGGTATGATGCCAGAGATTCTGAGCCAAAGGGGGAGAAGAAATTCCAACCTGAGGCAATCAAAAAAGAATCTTCCTATGTAGCAGACGGGCAAATGTCGGGAGAATTGAAACGTGGAATATCTCCGCCTCATTGCCCCGCGGATGACACTTTTCAAACACCCCCAAAGTCAGCCCTTGAAAGACAAATGTCTTCTCTTGCCGGTCAACTTCAGAACACGGCAGATCTTGAGGAGGCAGCACGGAGACAGGAAGAAAAGGAGATGGAAGACTTGAAGGAAACCGATGGTGAGGATAGAGAACGAGAAATCGACCATGTAGTGCTTGTCACTCATGGGATCGGCCAGCGACTCGGGCTGCGGCTGGAAAGTATAAACTTCATTCACGACGTGAACGTTTTGCGGAAGACAATGAAGAGTGTTTATAAGGCATCTCCTGATCTCCAGGCTCTCAACTCCGACTTTGCTGGTGAGAATAACAACTGCCGCGTTCAAGTACTTCCAGTGTAAGTGATTTTCTTGGAATCATGTTTGACGGATTGAAATCAAAAATGCACAAAGTTAAGTACTGGTTCTTAACTAACTTGAAATAGATGCTGGAGACATCTTCTCGACTTCCCCTATCAAGGCATGCGGCAGAACCGTAAAGAACTTGATCTTGCTGATGGAGACGACATTGAAGACGACTCGTATCCGAGCCTAGCAGATATTACCTTGGAAAATGTCCCAGCAGTTCGAAATTTGATTTCCGATTTGGCAATGGACGTGCTTCTATATCAGAGCGCATACTGCGAGCATATTTCCAATATTGTGCAGCAAGAATGCAACCGAATAATTAAACTCTTCAAGGAGAGGAACCCATCATTCAAAGGGTCTGTGAGCCTTTGCGGGCACTCACTTGGCAGCGCCATACTCTTTGATATCTTGTGCCATGAACGGACGAGCCCCGAGTCCTCCGAGCGAAAGAAAAGTGCTGAGCAAGGAGACATTGAAAGCGACCAGAGACTCAATTTTGAATGCGAAGAATTATTCTGCCTTGGCTCCCCGATAGCTCTTTTTCAGATGCTTAAAGGGAAAACAATATCTGGACGTTCTGTTTTACAAAATGGAATTTTGGAAAGCCCATTCCCTTCCAAAGAACAGCCGGGAATCACCGACCCAGTCCCTCCTATCTCGGATAATAATTCAATTGTCTCTTCCCCAAAGTGTCGACAACTGTACAATATATTCCATCCCTCTGATCCGGTCAGTTATCGGTTAGAGCCACTTATATCACCTGCAATGTCTTCGCTTAGACCACAACCTCTACCATCTGTGAAGAAAAGTCTTTGGGCTACTTCTGGCCAGAGCCTTTCCATAATCGGAAGCCGTGTAGGCCAAAGTGTAGGATCATTATGGGCCAATATTACCACGGGTGTTGCGAGCAGCCTACTAAACCGCAGCCTTGGCCTGAACTCGGAGGACGCTTCTACCCAATCATTCTTGAACACTACTCCCACTTCTCAACAGCCTCAACCTTCAACTCGTTCAGACTCCAGCTCTCCTAATACCCCCGACCATCGACATGAAACCCTGATAGACTCGGGCCTCGAGACACTTTACGGAGGTTTTGAAAAAGCTAGGGGCGATAGACGCAAAGCCACATCAGGTTTGTCTGATGGGGATGACAAGACTAGTCACCAGGAGAATGAGGCCCGTATGAGAAAGTTGAGGATAGAAGATTCGAAAGTCAGATCTTTAAATGCAAATGGGCGAGTTGACTACAGCATACAGGAGTAAGCACTGTTCCCCTCGGTTTTTTCCACTTCCACGCATTGAAACTACCCGAATTGCCATAATCTAACTTACGACATAGGGGAACTTTTGATATATCTTTGATTGCCAGCATTGCCAGTCATTTGACATATTGGGCAGACGAAGACGTAAATCATTTTATGCTTTCTCAGATGCTATCAAGGAAAAGACCATCCCAGAACAATTGACTCAGCTGTTGTGTTGCTAGCGAATGATTTTGTATATGAAAGGTGAGGAGAAACCCTCGAGTCAACGGGGAAGCATCTTCAGGATTGAGGGGATATAAAGTATGTCATTACAGTAGAAAACATGTTTTATAGAGGAAGGAGTGCGATGGAGCCCATCTGAGTCCCTAGGTATGTTGCACCGCTTCCGGATTATGCCATAGTGCAATGGTGCGGGTGCTGAAAGATCTTAAGACTCTTGAATATCAGTATAATCGGGATCTCTTGAAGATACTATGATCCAGTTACAAAAAAATATCATAAGGCCTCAAGATATTACGAATTGATTAATACCACATATGACGTAGCGATCTATGCATCTTCCACTGGAGATTATTATTACATAAAATTGGTGTGGTTCACCAGTTTTCAGAAGGTCTAAAAAGGAAGACCACTCGACCAACAGTGTCTAAAACCCAGCGGAGTAATTGACTATTAGTGTTGGGATATCTCATCCAAAGGTAGGTCGACCAACCATCATGAAAAGGGATGTCACGGGTGTGGCATTCCCCCTTGCGGCTATCTTCATGTTCTAGAGAGGGTCTTGAGAGAATATTCAGTCATCTTACCAGTAATCGAAACCGTCCTTTTGATCGCTCCATTTTCATTTCATTGTCTTAAAGATCGTCCCAGTACCTACCTAGTAGTACCTATAATTATTCGGCTGAAGATATCTTTACCAACCCGGTACCGTAGTTACCAGATATCTTAGTGTCCCTCTAAAAGATAACTTTGGGTACTAGGCACGGAGGATCTGGGAACAGGACCTAAGGTAACTCAATTGTATTGATGTTGACTTGTTAGCAGATGTAGATGATTATCTAAACTACAGAAAAATTGCTCAAAGTATGTTCCTGATATAAAACCAAAAGACAAAGCAGCCACAGTACACGTGATTCCGCTACAAATGTTTCTCCCCTGACAGTACCTAGCTAGGTATGTTACACTAGCGGTCTCATATGTACACCCCCAACCCCTTAGTCAGGTAAGTTCGGTTAACTTGGATATTTCTGCGTTGCAAAAAAATTCTTCTCTCCCACATCAATTTTCTATATCTGCTGCACAAGCCTTTCTCGTCGACCAACTATGAACTCCGAGTTACAACAGGTTCGGAAGGTCTGGGAGCGTATTCATGCCAACAGCCCTATATATGCATTCCTTCTAAATAATGTCGACATCTACAATGCTGAAAATGGCATTGTCTACGCCCGAATTCAGGTTGCGCCTCACCACTTGAACTCCAAAGGCACATTACATGGTGTTTTCTCGGCCTGTGTCACTGACTGGGCTGGTGGCCTGGCTATTGCCTCATGTGGTCTTGACTCCACTGGTGTCAGCACAGACATTCATGTCAACTATCTATCTACTGCCACAACTGGAGACTGGCTGAAGATCGAGGCCCGTGCTAACAAGGTTGGGAAAACACTCGCTTTCACAAGTGTCTCTGTCTCCAAGGAAACCGAAGCCGGGCATACTCTGGTTGCTCAGGGATCTCATACGAAATATATCAGAACAAAATGATGTTTTGAATAGTGCACGACCTTGGGATCAACTAGACTCGACCTCATGGTCTTTTGAGGGAGCTCTACCCTTGTGTAAATATAACACACCGCCATCTCTTTACGTCCAGCATGATTCACATGCACTATGAATGACTGGATTCACTCGGATAGCGAAGACCAAAATATTCCATTCTTTTTAGCTTTAGATACCCTGCCTTTCCAAGAGGAGATAGGGTAATGTTGAATGGATACATATTAGTTTTGTACATAGATTAGGTACCTATATAAGTACATTTTATGCAGCATATATGAGAACCAATATGTAAAATAACAAATAGTGGGACCAACAGATGCTGGCTATGTACTGTACAGTCTGGAACAGACACCACTATCTCCTTGCCCTGTGTAGATACTTCAAATTGGTATCTATCTGGATCCACTAATTCTGTGTTAATATCTCGGTCATAATTAAGAAACTCCCGGAGGGCATCACACTGCTTGTCTCCGCTTACTTTGATAACTAATCCGAAGTTCCTACTGGTGAGACGTCGTCGGTAGCCCCTGGCAGATATTTAATCCCTACTCTACCCCTCGGAATACCTCTAATCATGTGGTGGCATGACCATCTTACATACAGATGCTGCGGGTAGATGCATGTAGCCATCGTTGTTGTTATTATTGTTTCTCCTCACTGCTAGAGTCAACGGCTTTTTACTGAGTTGATAGAGAGGGGGGGATTAGCCGTGCAAAAAAAAAAGATATGTCAATGCTCACACTCGGATTCGAACCGAGGATCTCATCATTACTAGTGATGCGCTTTACCAACTAAGCCATGCGAGCGAATTGATGGAATTATGCGTCCTCAATGTGACTTCTGAGGTAAAGGATAGGTAATCCATGTTTTCTTCCATTATAAAGGAACCACCACTATTCCTGTGACTTGTCACCAGGTATCTGTTACTAAATTTATGAGTATTATACTTCTTATATACCAGGTTTTCATCCCTGAATATCATATCCTTAATACAAATATAAAGTCAACGTGTTTGTGTTTTAACATTACTTCCAACGCATGGTGGTTATATATAATTCCCTTCCTTCTCTGTTGCATATTCATTGCCCATATATAAAACCCACTTAGCAACAATATCTTATAGATGGTATTTTCACCCAGGAGGGTTACCACACATCCAAGAAGTGGTTTGTTCACATGTGGTGGCAATAGATTCGCCCATTTTCTCGGCAGCATGAGTAGATAGCATAGTAAAAAGTATGGCCATATAACTAAAAAAAAGCAAGATGAAATGATATGTGATGCAATAAAGGTAAATTGGGTAGATTGGTGAGATATGAAAAGTACACGCTATGTGAGATGAATTAAATGCCTCTCGACGAACAGGAAATATTATGATTGATGGGATTGGGCTGTATGAAGATAGATGGGAATAGGAATCACAGAACAGGACAATGCCGATGGGAATGAAATTTCGAGGGGCCCTATATGAAGGTATTTCGAGACATAGTATCGTAGTCATAAGAGGATGGTCCCTGAAAACCGCACCCGGAGATGGGCAAGCCAGGCATGGGCAGGGTTAATGTCATACAAGAGGCAGCATGCCATTGGGCCTGTTATGGTGAGAAGTTGAATTCACTGGCCGGGACTTAGACCTCCGGACCTCGCAACCCTGGTCTGCGCTTTTCTCTGTACTGTGCCACGGGTGTTAGGTATTCGAGATATAATCAACGAGACCATTTTCCCCCACTCTGAATCGGGGTCTCCGAGAGTATATATAATAAAATGTCCGTATTCCTAACTCGGGATTAATTATAGTGTATATATATGGGTATCAGATGGACGGTTTTATTTATTAGGGTCATGAGAGTGATGATCTACCTAATCATGTGGTTTGAACGATGAGATAAAATTACAATTGAGGAGAGAAGAGGTATATATATATTTTAGGTAGTTGTCTGTATGTAGGTAATATATTATGATAGAACTCAGGAGAGGCTAGATAGGATATGATGTCAAAATAAATTAGAGTTTTATATGAGTAGCTCGCATGGCTTAGTTGGTAAAGCGCATCACTAGTAATGATGAGATCCTCGGTTCGAATCCGAGTGTGAGCATATTTCTCTGGCTTTATTTTTTTTGTCTTTTTCAGATTTATATCACTCAAGATCCCTTAAACCAGGAAGGTAGGTAGGTAATCAATCCACCACACATCGTCGTCCCAGATCGATCTGTATTTATTTATCCTGATATCCCGAGCTAGGCCACCCCTTTTTCAGGTAGCTATATATAAAAAAGTAATGGCTGCTATCCTTGTATAATAATGATACAAAACAACAAGCGAGTGAAGAGGCAACCATCGTCCAGCACTCTATATCACCAGGCGAGTTAATTCGTCCGATATACATACATATATCAGTAATAACATAGTACTTCTGATCCTCGGGAATCAGCCATGATATTAAATCCGTAGCGGTCTACTTGATCATGCAGTAATTATTACATGCTATCACTATCCTGCCAATGAGACGCAAACTAAAGTACACTCGCAGCGGCTCTGGCTTTATCACTTCCAGTAAAATGACAAGCAACAACGAGGTGCATACAAACCTCAGCTTAAAGTGTGAGTGTGTAGTGGGGGGAGTATCAATCCAGCCTGGCTGGCCCATTAGGCTATGTAGGGAATATCAGAACCCCCGGATAATTTTTGAGCATATTTATCGCGAGTAACCATCAGTACCCGTTGCAGTACAGTAGAGGGTATCCCTAGAAATTTCGGCAGCATGATTACTATGAAATTCGACGAGTCGAACAGACTGTAGAGTATCCTATTGATGAAGTGCTGAGTACCGATTGACCAACCAACATATCCCTCTGATACATCCTGGAAACTCTCTCGGGGGATGCATTTTCACAACTGTAGCAATGGGCGAGAAGCCTAGTTTAGGATACGCCAATATGTTATCCATAAATTATTAGGACCCCGAGGCGAATTCACGGGCCGGGGCGTAGACCCCTGGGCCGCGCCACCACCCAGGGTGTTTATAGAAGCTGCACTTTCCCCTCCCCTTCCTGCCCCTGCTCGACACCTCCTGGATGTTCGAGATACATGCGCTTCACTCGTTCTGATCTAGGTGCTTTTAGAGATCCCTAGGCGTCTATATACCTTCGTTTTGATAGGACTCTTCATGGGCGGGTGTGCCACTTTGGGACTATAGACCGAATGAGAATGACTGAATGACCGGGCTCTATCTCGGGGATAGGATATATAACCGGGTGTATATACATACATATTGTCGTGACTGGCTGATTAGCGCCCAATGGTAGGCCGCCCTCTCTGCCTGTATCTAGTGATCTGGCTCTTTCTCTTCTTCCTCCTTCAAGACAAGAGGTCAAGATATCATAAATCGAGACATTTTTCTCCTCATCCTGATCTTGATTGACCATCTGACACATATTGTCAATAAGTAGATTCTTATAGGCAATCATAAAGAGTTGAGCGAGGTATATTATATATACACAAAAGTTTTGTAATTTACGTGATTTATTTATTATTAAAAATAGAGATTGCAAGTAGGAATCTTCCTTCTTATTCAGCTAACTTTTTTGAATTTCGACGCGCACTTTTAGAGACATAGTTGGTGGTTAAATTAAACAAGTATTTTGACCACAGTCAAAATGAGGACGTGGCGGCTCACTTGATACATTAACGTAATTCCCGGGCGGCCGGTGCATCCCGGGCGGCCGGTGGTTTTCCCAACAACTATACTGCTCTACAAACTTTCGATTAGAACAACTCCATCAATTCTTATTCAAATGAAATAATTTAAACA
>VCAU01000234.1:0-16675 GCA_015844325.1 Aspergillus nanangensis | reverse complement strand
GAAGAGTAATAAATTTTCTAATTAAATATTTGGATTAGGAAGCACATTTCCTATGTCTGGGGAAACTTTCAAGTTCATCTGATGTTGTTGAGGCTCTAAGTCTAGGCGGAGAACGGCCTATGGTAGACAGTTACTTAACGAATTCAGTGCTTAAAACATTCTATACCACTAGATAGATAGAAAAACAGGCTTCTACTATAAAAAAAAAGATTTAAAGACGTGTATAATAATACTTACTAAGTTCTATCTCTTTTTTAAAGCTATATTTAAATAAGATAATTAAAAGTAATATAATAACTTTAAATAAGACAGCTCTCGCGTGTCAAGAAATATGTGATTTACGTGCTGTAAATAGAAAAAAGCTTTAAAAATGAAAGAAATCTATAAAATAGTTAGCTACTGCAGAGGGTTTTTCTATGCAGAAAGATCAGGAACGATTTCAGCAGGAAAATAAGATTCAAGAAGCTTAAGATTCTATATTAATAGATCCAGCTTTATCTGTAATTTAGCCACGCGTACGAGCACCTCCACGCTGCAGTGATTGCAGAAATATAGGACATAAGCAGCTTCAATGTCCTAATCGAGTTCTTAATTAGTTTTTATATATAAATGCAATTATTTTGTTGATAAAGCCTCTAGTATTTCGCCCGTGAGCAGGAATATGAGCGGAAGTGGCGGCTCGGTTGCAATGGCGGCTCGCTTACCGAATACGTTAACAGGGGGGTGGTAGTCCCACCTGTGACCTGTGTTCAGCTGTATGCCCCTACGATCCTACACCCCACTGAGTAGTGCATGAGGTAGTCTTGTGGAAAAAAATATGAATACTAACCAGTATTACCGAAACTCTGTTACAATGCTGAACCATACCCGACTACATCTCAACCAGTTCCAAATTTTAAGCCACTGGCTACGAAGCTCTTACTCATGTATGGCTGGCTGTACCCAATACCTTTATGGGTCCATTCCCTCGCTCGCCTGCCTGCATTGCTGTGAGGTCATCCCTTGCTGCGAAGAGACGTGACCCTGATAACCACCCCTTTCCCTCCCTTCTTTCCGCAGTTGATCATTTTGTATATCCTTGCTGTGTTTTGATTTTTGGTTTATTTATTATTTAATTTTTGTCCCTTTTTTTGATTGATCCAAGCAAGCCAGTGAATATATATATGTATATGTATTCGTGAACGCCTAAGACTCCACATATCCCCAAGCAACTCTTCATTCACTGTGAGAGGAACTGGACACTATCATGGCGATAGACAACCGGATAGCAGAAAAACAAATCCAAACCACCAAAACAACGGCCATGTCTCCTAGTGATGAAGCCCCCATAACTGAGCCTGATCGCCCTGACACACGGGAGAAGGGAGTTACTGAGAATAATGGTACGGATGCGAACGCGGCAGCAGTAGCAGACCCAGCACCTGAAAGGGCCGTCTGGAAGCTGATCTGTTTAACGATTGCTCTCCTTCTCTCTATGTTCTGCGTCTCATTGGTAAATGGTTGCCCCTGTCAGGTTTGAGTTGGTAACGGTTGAACTAATCGATGAGAATTATCTTCTCGATCTCTTGTTGGTAGGATGGTACTATTTTGGCCACCGCTATTCCCAAGATCACGAACCAGTTCGATTCCCTCGACGATGTGGGCTGGTATGGCAGCTCTTATCTGTTCACCACCTGTGCGATGCAATTAATGTTTGGCAAGTTCTACACCTTCTTTAGTACCAAATGGGTTTTTATCATAGCCGTCGGCATCTTCGAGGTCGGGTCCCTTATTTGCGGCGTCGCTCCAAACTCCATCGCCCTCATTGTCGGACGCAGCATTGCCGGCATCGGAGCCGCCGGCATATTTTCCGGCGCCATCATCGCCATTGCCATCAGTGTTCCTTTGCGACACCGTCCTATATATACGGCGATTCTGTCCACAATGCATGGTGTATCGAGTGTGGCTGGGCCCTTGTAAGTCGATCCTTCTCCCACCACCATGGAATACCAGACGAGATTTATTCGGGTCGACTAACATGAATCTTGTAGATTAGGCGGAGTCTTCACCGACAAAAGCACATGGCGCTGGTGCTTTTACATCAACTTACCCATGGGGGCCATAACCATTCTGTTCACTATGATATTTATGCCACCGCTACCCGCAACACAGGGTGACCTGCCGTGGAAGGAGCAAGTCAAGCGCCTCGATTTGATCGGCACTTTCTTTCTCATCCCTAGTGTCATCCTGGTCCTACTGGCGTTGCAGTGGGGGGGATCCAAGTACCCCTGGAATGATGGTCGTGTCATTGCTCTGCTTGTCGTCTCCGGCGTCTTGGCCATAATATTCTTTGCTGTCCAGATATGGCAGAAAGATCGAGCGACCATCCCTATGCGCTTACTGAAAAATCGAAACATCCTAGGGGCTGCCTGGTTTGGGATCAGTCTCGGCGCATCGCTCTTTATCTTTACCTATTATGTCCGTTGTTACCCTTTCCCATCAGATCATTTTAATATTAACTAACTCGGCTCCATTTCCCCCCCTTGTTCTAGCTACCTATCTGGTTCCAAGCTGTCAAGGGCGTATCGGCCACCAAGTCCGGCATTATGAACCTTCCAAGTATTCTTGGACTTGTTATTTTCTCCCTGGTTGGTGGTGCTATAGCTTCGTGGATCGGGTACTACACTCCGCTCCTGATCGCGTCCTCAGCTATCACAGCAGTGGGTGCTGGTATGCTCAGCACGTTGGAGGTGAATTCCAGCATTGGATACTGGTTTGGCTATCAAGTTCTACTAGCAGTTGGAGCGGGATTAGGAGCCCAAAATGTTATACTGGTGGCGCAGGCCGCCGTCCCCATTACTGATATGGCGATGGCAACCACACTTCTCACCTTCACGCAGACCCTGTCGAGCGCTGTATTTTTGTCTGTGGGCCAGTCGGTATTCCAAAACCAGTTGATTGTGAACCTCCATCAATACGCTCCCAGTGTCGATGCATCTGCCGTCATCGCAGGCGGGGTCACTGCGATACGGGATAATGTCTCCTCAAAGCTGCTGCCGTCGGCGTTAGCTGCATACAATGATTCCATCATGCAAACCTTTTACGTTGCCGTGGCCATGGCTGCTTTGTCGTTGGTTGGCGCTCTATGTCTAGATTGGATTTCGCTCAAGGACTCGAAGCCAAGTCTTCCCCAGCAGGACGACGGTGGAACAGAAAAGTGTTCCCTTGCTGAGACTGGGTCAGACAAAGAAGAGAAGAAACAGAGTCAAACCCGTTGACTCACTGGCTAGAATCGGACTATGTTACATTGGTCGGATCTTTATCCGCCATGTAAGTAATTGTTTTCTTGACGTTTCACCGTTGTTTAAAAGAAACGTCGAATGGTTCTACTTCCGTACTTCCTTGTTGATCCTGTTACATAGAATAGTAGTGTGGACAATAGGACATAAATAATACACGAGAATTTGTCAAATTGTAAACAACACCCCTGTTTAGGCGCTTGATGACTTCCATCTTCTCACTTGGCATGGGGATCTGTATCTGGCAACCCAACGCAAGTGCGATGCAAGGCGGAATATTGTCTTACGTGTCGCGCTCAGGACTGTTTAATCAGGGTTGTGTATTTTACATAGACCAAAAGAGAGCCCCTTTCCATTCCGAATCTCGCGATCATAAAATGCGTCAAGCCACCATCCAGTTTCTTTCTCTCAGCTCCAGGTATCACCCTCGCTTCTACCACCGCTCAAGACATCAACCCCAATACGCGATCAAGATGGTAAGGAAAATAAACCCAGAGACAAGATAATAGGGCGAAGTTTTTGACCCCTCCAAAAATAGATGAACCCCCCCCGGACCATTGCATTATACCAAACTAACGAAGCATTGTGGACTCATTGCACGACTGTCGTAGCAGTCCGTCTGCTTTCTCAGCTCCCGGAATGTGACCATCCCCTGTTCAAGCAGGTCTGCGAAGCTGAGCAGGACAAGTATTGGGTTGTCACTACCACGGAGACCATCTTCTACGCGCAAGGAGGTGGTCAACCCTACGATACTGGGGTGATGGATGCAATTCCAGCGAAAGGAGAGGGAGCCAGCGGCGCGAGGTTTGTCGTCAGCGCCGTCCGCCACGGATCGCACGGCCAGATCCTGCATCTCGGTCGGTTTGCAGGGCAAGGAGACGAAACAGTCGCATTCACTGCAGGGAGTTTGGTGCACCAGGTCCTGAACAGAGAGCGACGGGAGCTGAACTCGTGCATCCATACAGGTGGCCATTTGGTGGGATTGGCGGTACATAGCCTGCAGCTCCCTGGGGTCAAAGAATTGAAGGCGCAACACTACCCGGAACTGTCATTTGTGGATTTTCGGGGAACTATCGCGAGCGCGCACATGGAGGCCATTGAAGCAAGGGTGAATGAGTTTGTGCAACAGGCCTTGCCAGTTGCGGTGCATTGGTGGACGAGACAGGAGGTGCAGGACAAATGCAAAGCGGTCCCTGAAGGAATACTTCTGGCTCCGGGCGATGGGGATGAGGAGATGGTGCGCGTCGTCGATATCGAAGGCGCTGGAGCATATCCATGTGGCGGCACTCATGTATCAAATGCCAGCCATGTTGGGAGAGTGGCGGTCAAGAAGATCAGTCGGTCCAAGGGGTGTAGTAAAATCTCGTATAAGGTCCTTGTGTAGCAGTGAATTCGACCAACAGCAAGGCCTATCTGATAGGGCAATGAATGTATTCGATCAGTACTTTTCTACTTACTGGCTTATTGGTTTTTATTTTACTTTTTTCCCTCTTTCTTTCCCTTCCCTAACCTGCGGTCATCACTGCTAGGAGGTGGTCTCTAATGCACCTCGTTATTGTTCTTTTGAACAATTACACCAGTACAGGAAGAAAAAAAAAGAAAAATTATGTACATGTTTATATATACCAATGGTGATGTCCTTGCGTCTACCTCTCCCTATTTACTTTTCCTGGGATATTTAGATCAAGGCAAAGTGGGAGTAGCCTAATTGCTATACCCCCTTTAAGCTTCCACAATATATCAATTCGATCCTAAATAATTGTAGTATTGAAATCATTTGACCCTTCCGCAAATTCATCTGCAGTTAATTATCCATATCTCCTTCCTTCAGAACCCCACTCTCCATGTTCGTCCATCGATCCTTGTGGATACCCAGTTGTGGTTCTCTTTCCTGTAGACCGTTCAGGCGCGCATACCATGCTACAACAACAACGACCCATTGTGAGCTACTGTCTGTTTCGTCCTCTCCTCCAACTCATCGATTAAGGTCAACTCGCTGGCGGACACTCGAATGCCAGGATCTGACGGCCGCCTCCCTTATGGAATTGTTCAAAAATAACATCCCCGCCATCGACGTTGCTGGGTTTATTGCTCCCAGCGAAATGGAAGCAATGATTAATGTGATTGAATCACATCAAATTGTACGTTGTGCTCTCATCGCCTTTCAGAGTCTTCCTTCCTAAACTATTGCAATCGCTTATTTGGCTCCTTTCCTTTTTTCCCTTGACAGGGAGAATATAATGAAACTGTGTTTCCGCGGATCGGCTCAGTGGGAATCACGCAGTTTGAGCACCAGAACGGTCAGTTCACCAGAACCTACCATCATTTATTGCGCTCATCCTTTTTCTCCTTATTTTTCTTGCTAGTAATAATCCTAAAATAGACAAGAAGGCATACTTCCAGGGAGTTCCTGCCGCCAAATCTCTTCAGCAACGCTTTGCACAAGAGGCCAATGTCGACGTGCTGGGCAGGGTCACCCAAGCCCTAGAGTGTGCCTCTGGTCTACCTGTTCGCGTGGCCAGGGAGGATGAGGAGAAGGAATATTTCGCAGGACTGCTGCGTGTCATTAATGGATCCGCGCAGATTCATGCTGATTTTGGACCACACGTGAGTTTTAATTTGCGGATACTCCATCCTCTGGGAAGAAGCAATTTCCAATCTTACTATTAGGATGGCCCCTCGTGGGAAATTGGACGCATTTGCAGTCAAATAACTTGGAATATACTCTTGAGGCCAGTTCAGGGAGGGGAAACCATTGTTTACGATCGATCCTGGCATCCTCCTTCCGATGATCAGCAGTTCCGAAAACCCATGAGTTACGGCTTCTCGCCAAACATCATTGAAAACCAACCGTTCAAAGTGCTGACCCCTCAGGCCGGCCATCTAACTCTGTTCAATTCGCGGTAAGTTAACAGCTTTCTCAGCCCGTAAATGGATGCCAGTGGCACATCAATTCTAACACGTGCTGAGTAACAGGAACTTCCACGAAGTCAAATCACTCGATAAGCCGCACCAAGATTGTCGGTATACTGTGAGTTCTTTTGTCGGCCTTCTTCCTGCATCGTCCTCTTCTGAAAAAGCGTCTCTTATTCTCTGGTCGTGAAATGGGCCATGTAATCAGTTGATGGGTAGATCATACTTTGTGATACACCTACCTCTCGCCTGAGATTTGTAAAGAAAGATGCTCCTGGGAACAGGGTGGACACAAGTACATTATTACTATTGTCGCATCGGGATAGGCAGAAGAAATGCACTTTTCTTTCCAGCAGAGGATATAACTTACAAAGTATCCAATTACATCCTCTTGTTCTATTGTTCAAGCTTATTGTCAAATTGGATCAATTTATTTACTTCGAAATTCGCTCTAAAACCTCGCAACCGATAATCAAGTAACTTCAATAAACATGCATTGTATATACTTGAGATACTTCCCGAGATCTACCACCGGCTTCCATCACTGGACCATGAATTAGCTCTCTTCTGTGTGTCGAATAATCTGATCGCCCACAGTCTAGACTCGAGGAGAGGTTACATGTAGGTCGATGTAGTCTTCACCTAGTGCAATCAACCAATCAATCAAATTGCCTTAACCTGATGAAGCCTATCTATTGGAGCGATTAGCTATACAGGCGCTTCCCTAATGAAGCATAATTTCTTGCCGTGCGCCTTGTATCCCAATCCCACTGCAGTAGACATAGCGGGAAAGTAAAGTATGATATAAAAAAAAAAAATAATGAAGCCTATATGGCTCTATCAGGGAACATGAGTAGATTAATGAATCGGTTGATAAGAGGAATCCTCGCTAGGTTAAAAGGAAAAAGCATGCTCCACTAGGATTGTTAACTAAGAGTTATCTACAGACTCTTTGTCATGGCTCGCTTCGTCTCTCTCCAAAAAACGAGATATAACAGCATTGATAGAATAGTCCTATTCAGTATACCAATTCGACAATATAACGAGTCACCTGAGGATAGATTATAACTATATTATAGTTCTCGATATATAGTTCTCTAACAATACTCAAATCTTTTATATTGAACCGTGGTTCAAGATGTGCAACAACGACTCTATAAAAATAAGTTGCGTGATCTACATAAGACCCTTCCTCACACTTGCAATGGTCTGATTTTGCCTGCTTTGACCTTATAGAGGCGGTGGTGAAGGCCTATCCTCATCATACGCATCTGTGCTGCTATTGACATATGTGCTTTCGTGCCAGCCATAATGTCGGTCTACCGTCTTTCTGCTTTGCCCACCCATTCATCCAGCGCTCCTTGAGGCGCTGGCGAACGGCCCGTTTTGCAGCCGCCAGCCGGATAATTGGGCGATCTGGCTGCCCCACCGAGCCTAATTCTACCCCACTGGTCTTGCGGGCACCTAATGGTATTTTTGTTATTGGAGGCAATGGAATTGACTAGGCGGCTATTAAGTGAAAATCCGTGCTTTTTTGAAAGGTTGTCCTTTTCGGTTTACCGCTATTTCTGACCTCTATTTAAGTCATTTAGTTGAGCCCATTTTCCTTCGCCTAAATCATCGCTTTCCTGATCAACCTCCTGAATCCGCGCAGTCGGGGATCTCGGGGTCCTCCTGCAAACAAGCCGTGTTTCTTTGTCTGAAGCAGCCACATACATTTCGTCACATACATGTATGTTGTTTGCTTTCGGCTCGGGAACGCCACAGTGGCTGACAATTGTGCTGACTCCTCGCCACGGGAATACGTGTCCCCTTCAGTAGATAGTTAACCTTCCCTGTATCGGGAAAGAGAGGAATAAACCTTTGTTGACACATCCATTCTATTACACTCTTAGTCAATGTCACAATCATTACAATAGAATTTATCTAGATTTAATGAAATTAACTCTAAATCTAATATTCGCGCGCCCGGATTTACTCTTAAAAAATTTTAATTTTTTAATTTTATCTATTAATTTTTAAATAATTATCTTTGAATCTTTTTTAATTGAAAATTCAAGGAATTCTCTCGCAAGACCTATAGTATTCTTAATAAATCTAATAACTACTTTCAATAGTAAATAATTGTAATTCCATATGAACTACATGAGAATCTTCGCATTACTATAATAATTTAGGAGGTATATATAATAATACAGTTTATTTTCTGAATGTAGTCTGTGCAATCTTCTCCAGAAGAGAGCTACATAGCTTTTGCTAGGTACCTGAAAATGGACTGGATTGGATAGCGGATGGAGTTCGTAGAAAACTGCCTGAATCTGGGGTCAAAAGAAGGGGCGGTGGCGGAGAAATTTCACAACAATTAGTTCTACGTTGAACTTGTTGTTTTTTCTTGACCTAGTGCAGGATTTATTATATTAGTGCAGTCTCCCTTGCTTGTAGCCACTCTTGGCCTGCTTCGAAGGAGAGAGAAAAGAATGCCCGGATAACTTGAACTGGATACCTAAAGACTACAGCATCCCCCGGTGTGGAAGCATATTTCGCAGAGGTCCACCCATCCCTAAGCGAAAGATACCCTTGTTTCTTTATTTTGATCGGTGCCCGGAATGCATCGCATCCCCCTCGCCCCCCAATGCACGCCGCAGAGCGCATCGAAACAGCTGAGCCTCTGTACCTCCCAGAAACCGTTAAAACGAGATCATACTGACGCCGAAACCCCCCTGCCAGAGCTTCAGGGATCAATCTCTGTCGACCCCAGGCCCTGTTCGGACCCGCCTTTGCCGGCCAATAGCAAAGTATGTATTGTCGGCGCTGGAATCAGCGGTCTTTATATCGCTCTTCTCCTGCAATCGCTGAACATTCCAAACCTATCCATTGACATTCTGGAGGCCGATAATCGGGTTGGTGGGCGTGTGTACACCCATAGATTCTCGGACCAGCCGCATGATTATTATGATGTAGGCGCGATGCGATTCCCCCGGCTGCCATTCATGGACCGTGTCTTCGACCTCTTTCGCCGAATGGGGGTGTCTTTAGAGCCCTATTACATGGATGGGTTAAATTGCCGGCAGCTGCGGAATGGTCAACTCCTCATTGGCCGGGCCGACTCTGGAGTCTCGGACCCTTATGGGGTCGGACGGTGCAGCGGGGGAAGTGTTCCGGATGAGGTTGTTCCCCAAGTCGATACTCTCCTTCAACAGGCCTTTGAACCATTTCAGCGAGCACTGCATAATGATATGGTGCAGGGATTCAACCAGTTGATGGAGGTAGATGAACTGACTGCGCGGGAATACCTCCGACGGGGGGGAAAGGACGGACGTGGTCCCCAATACGATTTTACCACGATTCAGTGGATGGAGACCAACAGTACTTCAACAGGTCAGTTCGACCAGGCTTTGTCGGAGTGCGTTCTTGATTCTTTCGAATTCCATTCTCTCCAGGACAACGTAGAATGGGCGCAAGTAAGTGGAGGTACATCCAGAGTGGTCGAGCGGATGTGCCAGGCTCTCCACGACCAGGTCGGAGACCGTATCCAGCTGAGGAAACGCGTGGTGCGCATTGCGATAAACCGCTGTCATGACGGTGAAGACAACCTATCGGTGCAGTGTGCCGGAGAAAACCACTTACGGTCCGGGTATACGACCGTTTTCAATACCTCCCCGCTGGGCTGCCTGCAGCGGATGGAGACGACTAGTTTGCATCTACATCCGATGCAGAGGGAAGCTATTCGGTGCTTGAGGTCTGAGAACTCAACCAAGGTGGCGCTGAAGTTCTCATATCCGTGGTGGATTGTCGACTGTGGAATTGCAGGCGGCGGTTGTTCGTCGTCCGACCTGCCCTCGAGGACCTGCGTGTATCCGTCCCATGTCGGGGTGGAGTCCGGCAGCAGGCCGGCAGTTCTGCTTGCCTCATATACGTGGGGCCAGGACGCGAACCGCATGGGAGCACTGGTGCGTCCCAGCTCCGATGTGCAGGAGGAAGAACTGGTGGAAATCATCTTACGTGACCTTGCCACGCTGCACCAGCCCCATGTCTCGTTCGAGAAACTACGGGAGGCTTATATCGGACACCACGCATTTTGTTGGGGCAACAGCCCTTTCGCATCAGGGGCCTTTGCACTCTTTGGCCCTGGCCAGTTCTCGAATTTGTACCCGTTCCTGTGTCGCCCGGCGGCAGACGGCAAGTTCCACATCGTGGGTGAAGCGTCCAGCATCCATCACGGCTGGGTTGTAGGTGCCTTGAACAGCGCCTATATGGCGGTTTATCGGTTTCTATCCAGATTTAAACAGTGGCGAGCGATAGAAAAATTGGAAAGGGACTGGGGCACTGTGTATGAGATGAGGATAGGCAACGATATCCCGGTTCGTATTCGACAGCCGAAGCCAGATTGTAGATGATTCTATATACCTGGTCATATAGAAAAGCAAAGGAAAACAAAAACCCTATGGACACACTGTCAATGTATACCGGAGTACTAGGGGCCTGCGTATTATTGTAAATTAGGATTATTGGTCGTATATCAACATATAGGTGTATACATGATCTGACTCCGTCCCAATATTGATAATCACAATTTACCGTAGGTGCTAGTAGCGTTAAAAATGTTGAGAGAATTCCAATCATATAAAGAGAAGATCGTTAACTAGAGTCATTATGACCTTTTTCAATCTAGAGCGTACAACATAGTAGAGACTGATCTTTTGGCGCATGGTGTAGGAGTCCTATCTCAGTGCAGCAATGAAGACATACTACGCTCCTGTGCATATATCCCGAATAGAAACACTTTAGTTCTTATAAATAATTAACCTATCAAAAAAAACCTCCAGCATCCGGAATTCTGGGACATGAATATTTGTTCTGGTAAAGAGTTCAAGGCAATCACTCACCATAAGATGTGGAACTTCTTTTCCCTAAGAAAGCTTACTGCCAAAATTTTTATTTCTTCGCTGGTTCAAATCCACGATACTCTATAGACAGGGGTTATTAGGGACACCCTTAGCGCGATTAAAGCATACCTCAAAGTTAGTCGCGTACTCATCCAGAGGTGTGTACAGTGGCTGCTATGGATTCAGGAATATTACACAAATCATAATCCTCGCCATTTGGACTACAGTTAGGTCATGTTACTTGACAACAGAAGTCAGCTAATGGTGGATGCAATTTTTAATTCTATGTAAGGACTTATCCCTGGCGCATACCCACAATATAAGACAATCTACGCCCTTCCTGTACGACTATGTATGAATTGTTAACGCATAGTAACTAGGGGTCATCACACAATTGACGGGTATCCTGAGCCGACGTATGTAATAAATATAGGGGAGTAGAAGTTACAACAGCATCGAGAAACCAAATTATAGCCCAATTTAATCCAATTCAACCTAGCTTACTCATAATGTTGTTTATAACATAGATAATTCATCTAAATAAATCAAATAATAGCATAATGTATAATTATAAGATTTTAGTACGTAGTCCTCAATGGGGTGGACTTCCGAATTACAGAATTTCCGTTTTGATCCTACCCGGAAATTGAGCAAGTTCAAAATTCAAATATGTATTAGATTCGCTTTGATCCTGATTTACATTAATACTACATGTAATATTGATAAAGTTACTGGTGAGCTGCAACTGGGGTACGATTTTCAATTTATTAGTAATCTACAGCCTTAATGTAAACAGCGGAAAGGTGAATTTGCGGTCTTACTCTTAGTTAACCATGGCCCTTGTGGTTCCTGCACTCCTACGGGATTATAGAAAGATCTATTTTTCGATACTTTGATTGTTATGAGTTGTCCCTCTACGTATACATGTCTGGTTAAAAGTAAGATACAGCAGTCAGGTAGTGGTACTATATGGAGTTGAATCTTGATTCAAACTATCTCAAGCACATTATGAAACGACTTGCATAACTGGGAAGAGTCTGAGGCACTTATTGTATGCGGAAAACTCTGCGTGTCCTGTTTTACATTAGCATTGCAGCGAAAATATTGAAAAGAGGAGTTACCAGAGCCGATGATAAGCATGCCAATGCTACGGCCTCGTCATCACGAGTAGCCGCCTTCGCAGTCCACCGATCCTGGCAGTTAACTAGGGCCATCTTAAGCGGTTTTCCCGCTTCTCTCTTGATCGTCCTGTGCGTGCATTCAAATTTCAGCCTTAGGCCTGCTACGGCAGAGAATGCAGACGAAACGGCCTCCGCGGCGTTGTCTCCAGTAGCCACGAGCTCGTGTGAGTGCCCTCTCACCAGCACAATGGCGTGCACGTTGATTCTACCAGAGTCGTATTCTCGCCTGACAACACAAGTCAAGACACGGGGATCCTTATCTAGTATAGAGTAGTGACGGAGGAACGAGTTGGTAATTTCAGCTTCTGTAAGCCATCGTCCCTTGGCCTCTGACTCGGATTTGACCAGCTTTGAGAATGCACGTTGGAACTCCTTGGGGAGTTCCAAATCAAGGGTCCGTCGCAAGACCCATGACACGCCAGCCTTGCCACTCTGCGAGTTAACCCGGATGATAGCTTCGTATGTAGCACCAATATCCGCCGGGTCAATTGGCAGATATGGGACTTCCCACACTTTTCCCCCCATGTCCAGGATGTTATTGTACTTTTTGAACCCCTTGTTGATAGCATCCTGATGGGAGCCGCTGTAAGACATGAAGACAGAATCACCGGCATATGGTGCACGGATGTGGACAGGAATCCGAGTGATTCTCTCCACCGTCATTCGGATGCCGGGCAAATCCGAAAAGTCCAGTCCCGGATCGATACCTTGGCTATACAGATTCAAAGCTAGGGTCACCAGATCCACATTTCCAGTGCGTTCCCCGTTTCCGAAAAGACAGCCTTCAACTCTGGTGGCTCCTGCAAGTTGACCGAGCTCAGTTGCTGCGACAGCACAGCCTCGGTCATTATGAGGGTGCAGCGATACAACAACATCATCCTCACCCGCAAATGCGCGACAAAATATCTCAACTTGATCTGCGTACGTGTTCGGTAAGCAGTGTTCGACTGTGGCAGGGAGGTTTAGGATGACGGGAACGTCGGGGGTTGGCTCCCATGCTTTCTTGACAGCCCGACACACCGCGATGGCGTAGGCTGGGTCTGTGTCAGAAAAAGCCTCAGGGCTGAACATCAAGTTCCATGTGGTGCCCTGCTGTTCGGGATCATCTTTGGTAATCTCCCTGGTGTACTGCACGCACTCCACAGCTCTTCTCAGTACCGCCTCTCGTGTGGATTCGAACACCGTCATAATAAAGCTATCACTCGTAGCGAGATAGAGGCTGATGATTGCCTTCTTTGCTCCGGTGATGCTGTCAACTGTGCGCCGGATATGATCTTTGCGGCAGGGGGACAAAACTTGGAGCCATATGTCGGAAGGTGCAGATGCAACGACACTGCGTGTGAAGTTGAACTCGGTGTCTGAGGCACTGGGGAAGGAGATGTCAATTTCCTTGAAACCGATCTGCAGTAGTATCCTAAAATATTTCCACTTCTGCTCTATGCTCTAAAGGATGTCAGTTTTAGGACACTACCGTTGCAAGTTCTCCCATACTGAAAGGGACGGGGGAGTACCATAGGGCACGCGAGGGCCTGGTTTCCATCGCGAAGGTCGGTTGCCAACCAGCGTGGCCTCTTCGTGAGACGCTTGGACGGCCAAGTCCTATCTGGCAGGTCCGGAGCTCTGAAAGCCTCATATTTTTCGGAAGGATTGCGAAGCCTGCAAGGTGTCGTTTGTCAGTAAAAATTGTATCATCTTTGATAGCTATGTTTCCCTCACATACATAGGCATGTTGAGGAGTCCGCCTTCACTGGTTACTAGGTGAAAGTATCATTAGCTGTGAGACAGGTCATTAGACTATCCATTTTAAACAACCGCCGCCAAAAAAAACAGATGCTAGGTTGGAAGCTCGGGGTCACATCCCTACTTGCGCTCGCTAATCATGTCATTATTGTGACACAGCTAATTCTTAGCGTCAACCCCTTCATCCAGAAGTGTATCCATAGAGCTGCTCCCAAAACATACATACATACCTGTTGGACTGTATTTGTACATGCGAGGGATCTACCGGGTGATCCCGTGTGGAATGGATCGCATGTATCTGGCGTCTTACAAGACATCTTGATGTGAGAAGCAAGGGCTGTGTTCGGTCCTGACTAGGTGGATAATAGTCCCGTAAGGCTATTTCCTCCAGTTCACGACGGTTTCGGATTCTGTATCACCAGTCCTTCTCGTTACTTTCCTGGTGAATGAACTAGCTCTACGTGGAGCATAGGGAGTCTGTGTGGTACAAGCCAGCCGTGTCTTACAAGCCACAAGCTTTGTACAATCAATTGTGTTACCCCCTCACCCTTGCATAGCTGTGTTCTTGTATGGCTGTGGTCGGCTTTACCCATGGTTTAGATAGGCAGTTAGCCAAGAAGCTAAGTATGGCGACTATACACCCGCTACCCTAGATAAAGTGAAATGCAGATGCTACCCTGTTAAAAAAAATACCCTTACTTGCAGCATAGTGGGCTTACGAATTTACCTTTGTTGGCTAGGTGGGAGTTAAATAAAGTGGTATATTAAATTATGCTTGACAATACTATATGGAATCCGTTCACTGGACAATAATACTGCAGTATTGGTGCCACTGCCTTTTTACCAGGACCCATACCAAGCCGTTACCTCATTGGCGAAGTTTACCACCAAGAATACATTTCATGCAAGGTTTCATCTAGGGAATGTTTTGATGAGGCCAGAATCTGACCATACTATATCAGGTAAATCAAGTTACTTTGCATGGTGTCATGCTACACCATCTTGGACTCACAAGATTGTATGATAGGACACCGGCCTCTGCTGATACTTTGATGGCTTAACTGGTCGAGGAGGGTTGCTTTTGAGCCAGTGTGGGTATATAAGCAAATCAACCACAGATTGTTGAGTTTTAGAAAGCACATTGAGTTATCTTTCTAACATCTACCATGTCTATTCCAGTCCTTGACGCTTCTGCTCTTTCTAACGGTACGCTGGAGCAACGTGCTGAATTTAGCACGAAGCTTCTAGAGAGCTTGATGACATTTGGCTTTGCCAAACTTGTGAACCACCCAGTTCCTGTTCCGCTAGTCAAAGAGACCTTCCACCAGGTATATAATATAATTCCTGCATTTGGAAGATATACTCATTGTTGTACAGATCATAAAGTTTTTCAAGCTTCCCTATGACGTCAAGATTCCGCTGCGCAACGATCCCAGAAAGGGACAGCAGCGCGGATGGAGTGTTCCTGGCGAGGAGAAGACCTGGTGGCTCGAAAGTAACACCGGCGACATTGCCGAACCCCAATTCAGTGATAATAAGGCACACCTCTTCCCATCTCCTACTTTAAATAATCTACTGACAAGCAATAGGAAAGTTTTGATTGTGGTCACCCCAAAGACAAGCAGTTTCCCAACGTCTGGCCCTCGGAGTCTGACCTCCCCGGTTACCAAGACACGATGGACCGGTTCTTCTTTTCGTGCGGTGATTTCACCCTCGTTCTACTGGAGGTGATCGCCCGCGCGCTGAACCTGTGTCCGACCATATTCACTTCCCGATGCACTAACGAGGCGAGCACCGTCCGTATCAACCACTTCCCCTTGATGGAGCGCAGCAAGCTTGACGAGGGCAAGATCAGCCGAATCTGGCCACACAAGGACTTTGGCATCATCTCCCTCGTATTTCCCGATGTCACGCCGGGACTCGAGTACGAGGACCGGAGCAACCCTGGCACTTTTATCCCGATGCCATACGGGTCAGAGGATGAGGTGGTCATCATCGTCTCCGAGACAATGGAGCGGTGGACTAATGGGGTGTTATGTGCCGGCTTGCACCGTGTCAGCCGACCACGGGACATCGAGGATGAGTTCGTGCCTGAGAGATGGAGTCTTGTTTACTTTAATAAAGCAGATCGACATGTGAATGTCGGGTCGTTCAAGGAATTTGTGACATCAGACAGGCCGCCAATTCACAAGAATCTGACCGCATTGGAGTATCAGACTCTGCGCAACGCCGCACACTACCCTCACTAGAGAGCGTAGATTCTGCGGCTATAGGGAATATATTGCGAGATGATCAATTAAATATGGGATGTTGTTATCCAATAATACAATAGGTCAAAGGATCGAGTCAGTGTGTATAATGTAACCCTATCTCCCCCATCAGGTTAAGTGAAACAGGCTTTCCATCTTCTCGTACTAGGAGTATGTCAGGTTGAATTAAATACGCCGCGGTGAAATTCTTATATGTAATTACTTTCAGGTGCGACCTCATATACTAGAAGAGACAATGTTGGTTCATACTATGGCGCAGGTGGAGATTTGTGGGACAGAACTAGACCTCGGCATGGTCCGACTCAGGTTCTAAAGGTCGGAACCTCGAACCTGAACCTGAGGTTTTCAGGTTCTAACTTTTAGAACCTGAGTCGGATCGCGACTCTATCAGGTTCGACTCAGGTTCG
>VCAU01000233.1:0-17424 GCA_015844325.1 Aspergillus nanangensis | reverse complement strand
TCTCAGCATGTGGAAACACTTCCACCGGTCAATCCAATCGAACAGGAAGCAGAGTCTACACAGGACCTCGGCTATTCCATCTATGGCCGCAGAAGAAGACCCTCACGGCGCTTACTGGAATCACTGGCAAGGTGTACACCGCAGGCGCACTGAATACCACATCTACGCGCACAGTCGATCCGTCGACTTTCCACGAGGCCGTATCATGCCCGAATCAACTGGAATGGTGGGCAGCCATCCAGAAAGAATATACGTCTCTTCTCGAACACGGAACATGGGAAAAGGTACTGCGAACAGACGTACCCGCCGGAGATCATGTAATTGGCTGCAAATGGGTCTTTAAGACCAAAGCCAACGGAGCGCGCAAAGCGCGACTTGTCATCAAAGGCTACCGGCAGAAGCACGGCATCGACTACCATGAAACATTTGCTGCGGTGTCACGGATGGACTCGGTCCGCTGCATCATCGCCAGCGCCGTGTTACGAGGATGGAAGCTTCCCCAATTTGATGCGGTCACTGCATTCTCACATGGGGACGTAGACTCTTCCATCTACATGGAGTTGCCCGAAGGCTTCGAAGAACCAGGCTTCGCCGTTCCTTGTATGGACTCAAGCAGGCCCCGCGGATTTGGTACCAATGCGTCCACCGCGTCCTGACCGCTCATGGCTTCACCATGGCACAATCGGACAACTGCGTGTTCTATAAACCCAATTGCGTGATCTGCGTCTACGTCGATGACTTTCTCGTTGCTGCTGCAACCTCGTACGAGATAGACCACGTGCAACGAGCATTGGAAAAAGAATTCCGATTGAACGACCTTGGAACTCCACGTTCGTTCCTCGGGATCCAGTTAGACTACCATGCCGACGGAGCCGTTTCCATTCACCAACACCTGTATATCCAAAAGGTTCTCTCCGACTTTGGCATGGAAACCTGTCAGACGAAATCTACCCCTATGAATCCCAAGCAAGTCTTGAATCACCGTCCAGACGAAGAACCTCCGGACGAGGAAACAAAAGCGCGATTGGTTGAATAAGATTGAGAAAAGCTTCTTACCCACGAGCTTACAAACATTTTAAAACGGTGAGTTTCGAGGACCTCGAGTGGCGAAGCGACCACGGGTAGGAAGAAAATTTCTTGAACGATTTTTCTGTTCTACCACCGTCTTCTCGAAATGTAGATTCTCGAGATGTAGAGGGATTGTGAGTCTGAAAGGATAACAGTAGTGATATTATGTCGGTACCACTCCCATTTCGCCATTGGAACCTATGGTGACCCAAGCATCTTTGATAACGCAGGAATAATTACGACGACACTGCCACTATAAACCCCGCAGCGTCGATGTTAACCGTCCCGTCGTCACTTGAGGTTTTGAGATCACCCGAGCTGATGAATGATTATCACCTTTGGCTGATCCATGTAATGAATCACTCTTAACACACTTAGAACTCAAATGCAGGGGAAATATGCAGAATTCTCACTCAGAGTCAAATATAGCCGCATTCTTTCCTGAGGTGACATTTTGTAATCTTAATGCGGCCCAAAATTAATTGCCAACTCGCCGTTCTTCAGGAAGTAAGTCGTTGATAGAAGATATAACTGTAGGCTTCCCTTCATGGAATTGAAAATTCGTGGTCCTAGTGAACTCCAGGGCATGATCACAAAGCTGAAGACATCGCTCAATGGTTCTCTTTTCCCGAATAAGCATCCAGTTCTGCGGCTCCTGGGGCAGGATCTCCGCTCGTTCATTTAGGTCCGCCTTGGCACCTTCAATCATATTTTGATATTGCTGAAGCACGTTGCCAGCAAGGGAAACTTTTTGACTTAATAAATATTAGGCAATATCATCATTTAGCATTGAGGGCATATACACGCAGTCTTTCTTGCCCTAAGACTACTCTAAAAGTCCGGTTGTAACGGGATAGAGTGTATTTCCATTCATCCCAGGGCTGATCTGCGTTCTTTTTCGGCTCCTTAATATGTTCGATAATCTTCATAGCAATCAATGTACACTGTATATCACATTGTTGCAGTGGCAACTCTAGTGCCAAAAAGTCACCATCCCAGTCGTGAGCTGCGTTCTCAAGGGCGACCATGGTTTGAGTTAGAAACCTAGTCTCATCTTTGAGCTCCCGGACAAAAAGCGAGGCAGGTTTGACACTCTTAAGTTTGTAATGAAGAATATCACTAATATCATGTAAAGCAAATATCTGTGAAGTTACTACAGAGTTCAGAAGGGAACGGATGTAAGGTATGGCTGCGTCGTAGACTTGGTGACAGATTTGAATTGCTGCAAATAGAGTGCCCGAGTCGGGAATGTTCTCCAGAATCAGGCAAATGATCTCTGGAGGAAGTGTATTGATTTTGGGTGACATAAGTAGGCGTGCTATTTGAAACGGCTTTCGTTCAATAACGAGAAATACTATATTCCCAGGACAGAAGAGACAGACACTTTGCCTCAGTGCCTCAGGCCCTCAACGGCGTCGGAACAAACATGTTCCGAAATTACCTAATCGGGTAATTCGCCTGGGGAGGGCCTGAGCGCAATTGCAACGCTTTTGGTGTGGGTCCCCATTTCGTAACGTATAAAATGTATTGTTCGGGTTTCAAATTCACAACAAAACGTCGCGACCATCGCAATAATTTGTCCTGTTTCTCCCTTAATTACATTGCTGCGCCTTGGGAGTTTTAACAAACATCATCTAAAATGAATGCTAAGTCCAATGCAGCATGTTTTATGCCTGAAGATCCTCCACCTGCTGAGAAATTACGCGATGTTCTCCACCGACTCCATCGGTTCCAACCCCGTGCCGACCAGGTAGAGGCCATTAAAACCCTGACTATCGATCAGAGAGACCTCATACTCATCGCTAGGACTGGCTGGGGGAAGTCAATGATATTCCAATCGGTTCCTGCACTTAGAAGGGGTGGAATTGCCCTTCTGATAATGCCTTTAAACCTGTTAGAGGAGGACCAGGTGGGTGAAACAGCCAGCGTTCAAAATGACTATCATACTCTATACCCAATTGGAACCATTACAGATGGCTCACTCAATCTAACATGTCATAGGCTGCCTCCATCAAGAAAATATCCGGCTGTATTCCATGTATTCTCAACAGTAAATCGAACAACGCTCGCGTGCGCCAGCGGATAATGAACGGAGATTTCACGCACAGTAAGCCGCATTCAGCTGCTGTGGTGCGGACACCCACTAATCCCGAGCACTCTAGTTCTTTTGGGGCCTGAGATTGCTCTCTCAGATAAGTTCGCAGAGCTGTTGCGGCACAGGGAGTTTCATCAGCGCTTAGTCTTAGTTGCCATCGACGAACTGCACGTCGTTCAGCAGTGAGGTGGCGATTGGCGAAAACACTACTCTTGGATTGGTGTCCTCAGACATCGCATCGATAAAAGAGTGCCATGGTTTGGGACTTCTGCCACCCTTGACCCGACCATGCTTCAAGATGTGATACAACTAGCGGGTTTCCAGGACAAAGTCGAAGTAATAAAAACAACGATCGACCGACCAGATATCTCACTATCCATTCGTCGGATTGAGCACAGCATTGCTAGCTTCCATGATCTCAGTTTTCTCTTAGACGAGGCCGTGACTGCCTCAGGGCAGGCCAGCATGAGTCAAATCCCAAAGACAATTGTATATATGGATTCAATCGCCCAGATCGAGGCAGCAGAGTATCAAATGATCGAATGGCTCGTAAAATTGGGTGGTCAGAGAGCCTTGGCCAGCGCTGCTATTCAAGCCTACCACTCCCAGTTGGCTGAATTCGACAAGCGCTGAATATCTGTGGATTTTTGCTGTCCTGACCGAGGCCAGGGTGGACCCGCCATCCACCGCATCATATTATCCACGGACGCAATGGGAATGGGAATCGACAACCCTGATATCCGCCGTGTCATACAATGGAAACAGCCCTCCTCAATGTGCACACTGTTTCAGAGAGCAGGGAGAGCTGCAAGAGGATATGGATATATGGGTGACTTCCTTTGGTTGGTGGAATCCTGGTGCTTCGAACCGATGGAAGATCAAGTCGATGCATCTCGAAGAGCAAAATTGGAGAGGGTGCGCAGAGCAAAACTCGATCCTGGCCTGCGAGACTTGATAAACACGCGTGGCTGCATTAGAAAATGCGGTCTTGATTTCTTCGGGGAGTCAATAACAGATGGCCAACGACCAGGGCTGCTGCCTTGCTGTAGTAGTTGCAGTCAAGTTGACATCCTTCCCAGGCCTCGAAATGAAGAGCAAAAGCTTCGTAAATCGAAGGTCCCTAATTGGGCAAGACTAAAGACTCGTACGGACTTGATCCAGTGGCGCAAGACCAGGGCAGCCCAGCTCTTCCACACAAGCTTCTTCCAAGACGAGGACGCTCAAGAGGCGCTGTTACCCACGCCCTTGCTGGATAACCTGGCACGAGACGGATACCACATCCAAACAATTGATGATCTTCGAGACCGTAATGGGGGGAAGTGGATTTGGTTGGAGAGATTTGGAGACGAGATCCTCACGACCATCAGGGCAGCTGGGGTTACCAGGGGGGTCGACATCAGAGCCATGGCAGCTGCTCGTGCAGCTACAACAAGAGACGAGAGAACAGCCCTTCAACAACTCGATGCAAACGCAGCATTCCGTCCATGTCGAGGTCAGCCATCGATTACGGTAGGTCAAAAAAGGCAGGTAGAATAGGTTCATCCTGTGTCTTCTAGCACGAAGAAATCTACCGGTAGATCACCTGTTTCGGATTCCTCGAGCTCCTCACTCTCAATGCCATACCCCCGTAGTTCTCTGGAATTAAACTTTTTCATTATCTCACCTGCCAGTTTGGCAACGCCAAGTCGCACGGGATCTGGAGCAACAAACTTGGTAGTTCGTTCGTTTTTATATACCAACGAACCCTGGCGGACCAGTCTCTGCCATGATGGTGAGGTCATACGTTGCCGACTTCACCGTGTGCTCGGGGTTCACGTGTACGTGAAAAATGCGTTCGATCTCGGAGCGGAGTAGACGGAAGAACGATGAGTTAAGAGAGCAATATTGAAAGAGGTAGTCGAGATGGATAGTAGATCCTCGTTTCGCCTTAAAGATCTCTTTCATATCCTCAATATGGAACTCCATCATCCGATCGGTTTCAAACCAGGAATCCTGATGGCCGCGCAAGTTAATGAGACTGTTCGCGAGAATGGCCCGTTGCAGCACGGGACTTGCAGATGTGGTCAATAGCTTTTGAAAGTACAGCATCTCAATGGCATACTTGCGTTGATTGGTTCCCGCAAACAGGACACAGGCTCGATCAACCCCGACCTTTTTATGTACGAGAAATAGCCAATATTCTCCTTGCACAACGTGGAGATACACCTATCCAAACTGTTGGAGATAAATGGGTGTATAACTTTATTCAAAGACATGATGAGCTCAAAACAAGATTTTCTCGCAGATATAATTATCGGCGCGCTCAATGCGAAGATCCTAAGCTTATTCAAGAGTGGTTTAATCGCGTATAAATTACTATAATGCAGTACGGGATTGTTCCAGAGATATCTACAACTTTGATGAGGCCGCCTTGGCAAAAAAGTTGTGAGGTGATGGAAGCCCACATCACTCCAGCCCTTATGCCAAGTCTAAATTAAGGACCATCAACAGCTACATTTAGCCTTGAGTCATATGGAGGAAAGAAATGGCAACTTGATAGATGAAGGTACGTAGGACGAGGCCACCAGGGATGATTAGAGCGAGAGTGTATCCAGCGACGAGGGCACCCTCGTCGATATGGAGAAGCCCCGCGACCATGACACTCTTACCGAAGACCGCCCCGACGATCAATGGGTGATCAGCACGTTTCCCCTCGCGACTCAATCATACGTCGATTCCTCAACTGGCAAGCATATGGTGTTCTTAGCTACTGCTGTTGAAGTAGAATTGGCGAATAAGAAAACCATCATTGAGGAAGAAAGAGCCAAAATTGGAGCGCTTCAGAAGGAAAAAAGGAATCTCGTTGACTTATTCGAAGAAAAATACCAAAAATGGACACAAACGGAACAGAGCCTTCAGCGAGAAATTGAACACATAAAAGAAGATAACCACTCCGGCATTGACGAGGAGATGAAAAGCCTAACGAGTCAAGTTGAGGAGAAGGAGAATCAATTGTCTCGAGTGAGTAGAGATTTTGAGAATGAAAGGACAATCAGCTCCGGGCTGAGGGCGCGTTGGAAAAAGGCCCAAGACAAGCTCGAAAATTTGATGGGCATTGTGGGTCTCCGCAATATTGACTCTGGCTGGTAAGTATGGTCCTGCCTATTCGCAGTGTGCACCGAAGCTAATGAAGATCAGTTCAGACCAGCTACGCGATCTCCAACAATCTTTAAAAGCCCTGGCCTGTAAATATTCTGCAGAATATTCGGGATCACAAGGCATGGTATGTGTAAATTGCTGGAATCCAGATCATCAGAAGTTATCTCATGTTACATAGGATCAAACTGGCTATGCGCAATGGCAGAGACCTCCCTGGGCCCAGACACCCCTCCTCCCCCTCTCGGCACAAAGTCCGGATCGTGCCATCCGAGAGTTTGCCATCCAAGCCCTGGTCGCCGAGCGGCTGTGCAAGGACATTTTTCAACCCATCTGTATGAGGTCGCCTTCCGGCATTCTCTCTATGGGACAATCACTGCAGCGGTCGGTGGCCCTATCCCAGGAGCAGAGGGCAGTCTTACGATCGCTACTTTATAAAGCCTTTGCTTCAGAGGAGGGTATCGCTCGCAGAGAGATTGTGACCATGATAGCATCTGACATCACCGATTCGCTTGCGCCAAATCTTTCGACTCGTGAAACCTTTCACACCGAGCTCTGTGCCTTTCTTGAAAGCGCAAACAAAGTATGGATGACGCTCCACGCATCCTCTGATTGGGTAGTGGCGACGACAGACGTTGGTCACTCACCTGAATCGTGGAGTCCAGCCAGAGGCTCAACCGAGTCGGCCTTTCCCGTTGTGTCCTTGTTTCCACAGATTATCTGCGGTAACAACAAGCTTTTGCTGGGCGGACTAGCCGTATGGTCAAATGACCCGGTATTCAAGGCAACAGATGAAGCTGCGACGCGTCCGGTGGAGAGGAAGCCCAGTATACCCCTTTCGCCATCAAACATACCCACGGCAGTAGCGAGGAGGGAGGACAGTGTGTCAGACAAACCGCCCTCGAGTGTTCGCAGTGCACCCCGTCGGATACCGAAGATGCCAGAACTGGGGCGCCCATGTAGTGGGATGGCTCGACCTTCTTGAGATAGATATGCTATATCCAAACCTACGGATGGTTCAGCCATCACTCCTAGCGAAATATGTTTTAGTTATATGAACAATTGAGTTCAGTAATTTCGAGCTAGAGAATTTATATAATTGCGTTATCAAAAGCGAGGTTTATTCGTACAATAGCTGCTTGTGTGAACTGCTGTCCCAAATTCAAATCATGGTCGTGCCCGGGATCCGTTTTTAGTAGTGTTTCTTCTTTCATATAGCGTGTCAGGTTCTACAAATTTCTACTCTGTTGAAAAAAGGCCTCAAGTCAAATAGAATTGGTCACTTATGAATGCGTACATGAAATGACTGAGCACGGGGGTGAGGCTGCCTGGGTACTGTGAATGCATCACTCTTCCGTAGAGAAGCGATTTTACCCTGTAAAAAATCACTGGGCATTCTCGCTATAACGCAAGAGGATTGAAAGGAATGCAGTCTTCTTCTCAATGCGGCGAGCCTCGCCTATCTCTCCCTGTCGGCATTACCTGGTCTGTGGCCCTAGTAATTGACTGGTACGCGGGCAACCGGAATTCTAGCACATTATTCGTGGATATGGTCAGTAAGGAGAATATATTGTGTGACCTTGCCCGTCAGTATGACCTCAGCGGCCTTGATCGCCTCCGTAAGGTCTCTCTCCCCCTTGGTAGACCTTAGGTCTCCCTCACCTAATTCTCCCCACCTGCATTAAACTTTACTGAACAGAAAAAGTATATTTCCCAGTTGGATAATGAGACGGCTTCGGGGGGCTGATGGGCGACGTTAGAGAGGCGTATGGCCCCAGCGAGTCCTCCCGAAAATCACGCCAAGCACTCCGTCATGGTATGTCGGATTGGCATGGTCAATTCACTTGACTGGGAACATGTATTTTGGCGGTCAAGGGCATCCCGTGGAGGCCACCGCAAGAAGTACCGTATTACCGGGGCTCCACAAGATTCACCAGTAGGTGGAGAGACAATTGACCCATTCCAACCAGTGATTCACCCGCCGGAAACCATTGTTCTACCCCAGTCGGACAAAAGAACCACCGGCACGCTTAGAGGGCGAACGGCCTTGTACACCTAGCAACCTTCCCTGTAGTAAAGTAGAGTTTCGCATGCACACCAACTAAGAGATGACCCACGGACATTCCTGTTCGCAAGTGCCTCAACGTACTGCACAATTCGCCAGTCGCGTTGCGGTACGATTCTTGCGGTGGTAAATGGGGGCGCGTCTACTAGTATATTTCAGCCCTGCGATGCGACGATGGCCTCGTGCATTACCTGACGTCGATTCAAGGGCCCGAGGGCGCTTCGACCACGTCACATCTTCCAGGTCAATGACAATGAGACGGTTTTCCCGATCATCCCATAACATATTACGCCACTCGCTATCGCCATGGTCAAGTCCATGGGATCGGAGAGTTGCCAGAGCGTTCTCACGCTCATTGTAGAAAAAGTCGGAATTGTCCGCGTTGATGATCTGCTGCAGTCGCCACCCCGACCAGCTCAAAACCATCATCTGCGCCATTGCTTTGCCATGGTACCAGTATGGAACCGGTGGTGTAAATGTCCCAAGACAGACAGGAATGTGTTGACCCTGTAGACTTCTCAGATGGTGATAGTTGTCCACCTCTGCTGCTAGGCGATGCTCTTTTTCCGCAGTGGTAGCTTTGATGATCACAGTGTAACCATGAGATGGAAGGGTTGCTTTCAAGAGGTAACCCGTCCGGCCACAGATGTGTAATTGTTTAAACCCATGGAATCGGTCGCGGGCCAGCTGATCACGCAGTTGACAGATAAATTCCTGTACCTCGATCGAGTGCCTTGTACCACCGTGAAGAGTCACATTAGGGCAAGATTTATCCAGCGGGCCTCGGTTCGCCAGGCCATGGATGCAGGCAATGCTGCAGTACGGTAATGTGGAGTGTCGCTGGCTTCGTGAAGTAGACGTCTGGTGTCCACCCGCACTTGTCTTCTCGCGTCCTCTTGTCGCCCGACGATGGTCGCCTCGGCTGCGCGCCGCTGCTGTGGTGGACGGGGAGTGTGACGCTTCATCACTGCTACTGCCTTCGACCGACGAGGCCTTTGGGGTGCCCGTAGCTGGTTGGCAGCGAGTACGAGATCGGGTGTTGTGTATCTTCGGTTCTCGTTTCCAGTGTGAAGGCCGATAATTTGACGCGGGTGGATCTTTCCGCGCCGTTTCAGGAATCTGTCGCAACACATCCAGATATTCGACCTCCCAGGTCAAGAGCTGGTCATGCGCCGCATCATGCCACTCTTGCGACGGACCCTCCGCGACCAGCGCTTGCAGCGTGAACGCAAGCACCTGAGCGATCGCAGTCCGGTGAAGCCCCCCTTCCTCGTCTGTCGACACGTCGTGATTCGGGACACACAGGTAGTACTAGACTACTGTCGGATCCTCTGGAATCCGAAGGAACACAAACGCCTCCTCGGTGCAGATGTACCCATATCGAACCCCACTGTCGATCATATAGGAGAAGATCTGGGTGACCACGGTAGTAACAAGGCGCGTAGCATAGAACTCGAAGGTGTCGCCTTCCTGGTCGATCACGTCGCGAGCCAGGTTCATCTGGTGCAGGCCCTCCACTTAATCTTTTCAAGTCTGTTTTCCAACTGGCGTCTCAGGTCATCGTGTATTCTTTTTGACTTCCTTTATGCTGCTCTTTTAGCAGCTTTGGCCTTTGTGTTCTTGTCCATTGTTGGATAACTCGTGAAAACTTGGACAAACATGGACTTTGAGGACGTCCGCCGTCCTTGTATTTATGGAAGTGAGCGTACTAGCTCACCAATTTATAAGTGTTGTATATCCTGCCTAATACCACTCACTATTATGATGCGGATTTGCGGCTTCATTATTTGATGGTTGAGCCCGGAGCACGTATTTGTTTGCTACCTGCCTTTTTACTGGAGGCATATGGGTACCGTTTGCCCAGGTCTCAAAGCGAGTGTTCTAATTTAGTATGAAATCAAATATCAGGATCCTTGAATGTGCAGAGACTTTGTGCTTTGCTCACTGTTAAAAATTTGATGACAGAGCAGAGTTGACGTCCTCATTTTCAGAATACTGCCATTTGAGAGACGGAGAGTATAATTGCACACGCCAGTTTTATGAACCACCTTAAGTTTCGATGCTGAATGAGGGTAGGTGCCCCATAAGTCTATCCAATGAGACTCTCTGAGGCTAAATCCCCTGGTGACGAGTTGCATAACCGACATGGGGCTAATTTCTGTTTCAGATGCAAGCTGTGTTGTGACGATAAAAAGGAAGACTGATTATGATAGTGGGTGTTTACAGTATTATTCTCCATGTTGCCAGCAGTTTTAACTCTCATTCTCACGTAATTCCAAATGAGTTACTGCAGTGTTGTCGTAGCGAGATGGGGCATGCCAAAGCAATGACACTCCCAAGCAGTACTTTTGTTGATTACACCACTGGTCTACGTCATAAGCAGTTTGCGTAATTATTGGCCAATTACCTGCATGCATTCAGAGTGTCAAGGTGGCCGCTAACCATACTTGCCTCAGGTTCAACACTCAACAACCAAAAAAGCTTGTGCAACTTGTAACGGTACTAGGGTCGAGGATAAGATGGAACCAGTCAAGCTGAAGTTGATCATAATCCTCTCTATTTTGGTTTTGCATGGCGTACAACCATCTAAAACAATGCCATACCATCTCTATACCTCCCACACAAAAAAAGACAAAAAAAATTAATACTAATATAAAGCGGTAAAAACTACTGTATTTAATCCCTTGCCTGATCCCCTTGCCGCGGGAGGAATTCACTGCCAATACAGACATGCATGGGGCAAAGAAGGAATGTGAACCTGGGTCTTCCAAGGGTATAAAGGGATGAGTGTAGCCGCTCTCTCGGCTGCGAGCCCTCCTTCATCTTTGCCACTATTACACCTTCCTGCATTTCTACAACGCAAACCTAACACTCATAATGTCTTTTGAGTCAGCAGGAATAGAGACTGTTATAGTGGATTCAGTGTCTTCCCTTCGGTCCACCATAGATGCTGTTGCTGGAGCTCGATTCGAAAGTTCTCTTTTTCTGGATCTGGAAGGGGTAGAACTTGGTCGCAATGGCTCAGTATCCATCATTTCGCTTTTCGTGCCTTCCAAAAAAAGTATACCTCATCGATGTACATGAGCTGGGAGAGAGAGTATTTTCAACAACCAATAACGACGACATGTCCATCAAACGTATTTTGGAATCTCCAACTACCCTGAAAGTTCTCTTTGACGCTCGGCGCGATTCAGATGCCTTGTTCAGCCTCTATGGGATCTCCCTTGATGGTATTAGGGATGTTCAACTGATGGAATTGGGGACAAGAAGAGGCTCTAAATGTTTTCTATCCAGCTTGGAGGAATGCATCAAAAATGATAGTACCATCTCCGTGGCGGAGAAAAAAGTGTGGAAGAAGATCAAAAACGATGGTCGAGAACTATTGGGCTATGTGTTGAACGAGCGACCTGTCCGGCCAGAGGTTCAAAGATACTGTGCAGGGGATGTTATTTTCTTGCCAGAGCTCTTTAACAAACATAAAGTTACTTTGTCTCAGCCTGGAAAGAAGTTCTGGGAGCTTCACGTGCTGGAAGCAACCAAAGAACGAATCAGGCTATCCCAGAGCCAAATGTTCAATCCAGTGGAAACAGGGGCCCGGAGCCCATGGGATGATTATTCCCTTGAGGAAGAGGTTAACCAGTGGAACGACGATATATTGGATGAGGCAATCATATCGCAGAATGATGGACTCAATGATATCTATGATTTAATGAATATAATGGACGAAGAAGACTATGGACTCGCCAATGACCATAGCTGGGTGGATGATGGCCCGACCAGCTGCAGGGACATCATCAATGACTGTGACTATGATTATTATTATTCTGATTATTGTTATAAGCTGTGATGTAGGTAGGTAGGTGCTCGAGGAAGGACATCCAGGGGTTTTACTTCACTTGTCTGATTGAAGATAATGTGAGGTGCAGACATTGGCAGAAAACATTCATTTTGCGACAGTTATGCATCGCCGCTGAGTCTATATACATGCTGAGGAGGTGCAGATCCCGACCTAGGATAAACCCTTCATTCCATGTTATTAATCAGTGTCAATAACTATCGGACCCTGCTAGTTGCCTGGGGTAATAATTTCGTTCAGTGCTAAGACGATGAACATCTTCGGCATGCCGACGAAGATGCATCTCATGGAGCAGATCTTCATCGCACATGTTACATATTCGATCGTTCAAGTGTTTTTGCCGAAAATGTCTCAAGATTGACTTGTATGCGCTGTATTCTGCGTTCGACGATGAATGGGGAGCTGGGTTTGCCGTAACATTGGAAGCACCGCCGTGGCTTTTTTTGGCTGGCTTTGCTACCTCTGTATCCCGTTCCTGATCAAACCCATCGACTGGCGTGACTCGTTTCCGCCGCCCTCGCAATGGCCCGCCTTCGAGAACGGGACAATATGGTGAGATAGCAACCACGGCATCATTACGGCGCTGGTACTCGGCCTCTAATGAGTATACCGTTGGCCGCGTGAATAGTTTTTCGAGAAGATATATCTGCGCGGGGGCCATTTGATCTTGTGTCCGAAGTTTCCCCTCTCATAAAGAAAATAGGACCACTTTGGCTATTCTGTAAACGGAATACTGGCTCGGTAATGTTTCTCGTAGTCAGCGGGTGACAGGCTGGATTCACTGGGTCAGTCCACTCTAGCACCCATACTGTCCCAGCTGCAGATCATTCTCTGAGCAAGCCGATGGTACCCAGGATTTCCCACGTACCCATAAGTAGGGAGGCCGAAATGGCTGGATTATCCTACTCGAATGCTAGATCCAACTTACTGGGAAATTTTTCAGTCTTGGATGTCTTAAACGATGTTGCCCTTATTACACTAAATGACGAGCCATCCATCAAAGCGGAATTACTCCCTCAAGTCCACGCATTATCAACATACGCCTAGCTAGTGTCCCATATCATAACGCCACCAAAGCTACTAAGCCCCTTTACATATTCAACAATTCCGCTTAGGGCTGATATTGACGTTCTTGTTTAAAGATATATTCTTAGCTCATTGGTCCCAGGTATGAAAATTGAAGCTCTCTTGTGTGTGAGATTCAGGGACATGAGACCGAAGGCCGCAGCAATTATTATAGAATTGGACCCAGATGGCGTCGACAGAAACAAATCCATTCAACATCGGACCTTGTGCGGCATCTGTGTATGAACATTGAGGTGCAGGGGTGAGATAATAAGTCTCAGTAGCGTCGGGTGTGAACAGCTGAATTTCTATCTGAGTTATCAATTGGTGAAATCTCGAGATAATTGTTGAAGGCTCTCATTGCTAAGATAGCCCGAAACCTGCCCCGTTCTGCCACCAGTGTTCGAAACATCAAATTGTACGGCATTGCCGTAATTTCGGAAACTGCGCTGAGTAATGTTGACCCTTCCTGTAGGGGGAGCAATGGTAGGAGTAGTAGTGGAGAGGCGCGGCAGATTTATCCTGTCGACAGTACAAGATAAACTACAGACGATATTTTGCGCGTAGCAACGACCGGCGTCCATGTCAAACAATCCAATCAATTTCATCGTTTCACTCGCACTGAAGGTTCCCAGTTTCCCCTGCACAGCTTTCAGCGCGCTTGTACGGCCAGAGTCCATATCAAACAATCCAACCAAGATTATCGCTTCGCTCGCACTGAAGGTTCCCAGTCTCCCCTGCACAGATTTCAGCGCGCTTGTACGGCCAGAGTCCATGTCAAACAATCCAACAAAGCTGGTTACTTCGTTCGCAGAAGTTGACTCCATTATCTTTTTTCTCTCGACCCGAGGATATTCTTGTCCTGCCGCCACATAATTGGTGGTCGTATGTACTGGGGGAGCGAGAGTCTGAGGACTCTGGACATCGCTAGGCGAGCTCGCATGACCAGGACCGGAAATATTTCGGATTGTCATTGTGGTGGTCTTGCTTGAGTGATATCGAACGGCTGTCTCAGCCGCCTCGGTGGCCCTATAAATATAGACCTTGAAGACTCTAACCTTGCCCGGTTACGTGGAAACAAATGATTGGCCAGCAATAGTGTGACAACAAGGTCTGATGTGGAAAAGATCGGCGTGCCATTTGACGGAATGCATCGCCAATCGTTTGCCGCTCGCACTGCTAAAGGACAAGTCGATTGAGTGTGATGTTGTGATCCTGCTCACAGCCACTGAACTCGCAGCCAACCAGAAAGTTGCCGCCTTGAAGGGCGTCAGCGGCCAGAGCCAGGGGAGACAAACATCGCCAATCAGTTACCGCTCACATCACTAAAGGGGGGCATGATTGGATATGCGGGTGGAAAGATCGTGTTTAATTGCCAACCAGAATCGCGCCGCTCAAAACTAGATTCAAGCGGGGTCCTGGCTTGGCCATGGGACGGCGGGTAGCCAGGCGGACTCTTCGACGAGTCAAAACATAACTTGGACTCACTACTTTTGCCTCTCTTAGAACCATTTGGCTTCCTTTTATCCAGCCTGCGTTTAGCTGAGAACCTATGGGCGATCCAGGGCTCGCCGCGTTGATTTCCCAGACCGGCATAGCTGACCTTCACACCGTAATCTAGCAAACATACCGGTTATTGACGCTGCAGCCAGATGATCATACGGATGAGCCGTCGCCGCCATATCCTCAGAAACAAGATCAAGTTGTACCAAGCACGGAAGCAACCATGCCTAGTATCCCAGGCGGGCGTTGGGAAATAGCGTGCAACATTGGTACGCAAAGTTTATTCTTGTAGCTTAACGCTAGAGACGAGCCTATATGGACACAAGTTGCCTGCGCCGCAACTAATGGCAAACAAGGATACCGTCGGGATGGATTCATCATCACGCTAGGTTTTTCCGAAATCATGGTGACCTCCCAAGGATGCTCTACCTGCTTGAAAGGGTTTATATTTGTCGACGAGTACAACTGTAGACACGAGTTTTGTCGCCGAAATTCAAGCGGGATGATTAGCTAATCCCCCATCGAAAACCCATCAACTTCAAGCACGAATTGTGCAAGATCCACTAAAGATATAAATAATCGAATTACATAGATAGATTCAGAAGGTCTTGGTTAGGATACTGAACGAGTTTTAAAGTAATCGGACATGGTTGAAGGTCTAAGTCTAGGCGGAGAACGGCGTATGGTGTGCCCTTGCTTTCTTCGCCTGGTTCGCCCCAGCAGGTGCGTGCCCCGCCACCATTCATATTTGCTTCTTTTCAGATGCCAAGGCGCACGGAGCATGAGTAATCAAGGGGTCAACTTGCGGTGAAATGATGAGCCCCCTTCTTTCGCGAAACATCCCGAGACTGCTACTCAACTTATCTCCTCAGCTTCTCAAATATATATTGCCTCACTCAAGTACAATGGCCTGCGTACTAGCACCAGGGATCGGAAGATGCGGACGTTTATTTCGAATCTTCAAAAGGATAATCGCCCAGCCCTACAGACGAGGAGCTTGCCTTTCATTTACAAAGCGAGGAGTGGGGAAGTATCTCTCATCTTCTTGAAGATAGGCGAATGGCCATTAGCTTCGCAGCTGCGGTACAGTCTGATGGACACGTTCTTGCTGAGACCCGAGAGGAAGAAGAGAGCGCCCTTAAAGACCGGGATATCGCTCGCCGATGGACGGAAAATAATCTTATCGAAGTTTCAAAAGACCTCAAATTAGAGTCAGCGAGTTTGGATGACGAGACTCTGGCTAAACTTCAAATCCTATACGTGTCTAGCATAGAAGATTGCCACGTTATAGGAGGGGCGGACACAGCTGATACCAAAAGTGAACAAGCGGAGTCGTCCGCTCAGGGAGCCCGACGAACCGGTCACTCGTCATTGCGAGACCGTCGATGTGTGGCTTGCAGGGAACAAACCGATTTAGTGAACGTAGTCCGCGCTCCCTGTCAGCACGAGTATTGTCGTTCTTGTTTGGCAGAGCTCTTCAAATCTTCATTGTCAGACGAATCCCTCTTCCCTCCACGATGCTGTCGACAACCCATAAATATGAACATCGCTCGCATATTTTTGAAGTCCGATCTAGTGGAGCAGTACGAGAGCAAGAGAGTTGAATTTGAAACTCCGAACAGAACGTACTGCTACTCTTCTGATTGTGGTGCATTCATCAACCCTACCTGCAGGTGCACCACTTGTACAACTTGCAAAGGTCGAGCACACACGGGCGACTGTCCTAATGATACCGCCTTGCAACAGCTCCTAGCAACCGCACAAGAAAATGGATGGCAACGTTGTTATTCATGCTGGCGAATGGTGGAATTGGATCATGGTTGCAATCATATGATGTTGGTGACCTTCTCCTATTTAAATTGCTTTCTCTCTGAAATTTCTACAGCTCTGACACTGACATAAAATGACAACAGCTGTCGGTGTGGTGCCCAATTTTGCTACAATTGCGGAGTCTAGTGGAAAAATTGCCGGTATGAACAATGGAATGAGCATCGTCTACTTGCGCGGGCATATCAAATCATTGATCGAGGAGCGGATCAGCCTCCCGTTGCGGTCCCTCCACCAGATACCGATGAGGATGAGCCGTTTCTGGAGGATCAGCTTGTACCAGAGGTTCAGCAACCTCAAGAAGCGCAACCAGAAGACGCAGTTGAAGAGCCATTTGCAACTGCACAAGCACCAGCGTTCCCTGATATCCGGACACCGCGAGAAATTTTAGTTGCAAGAACTATCCAGGAGCTCAGAGACAACCATGAGTGCACGCATAGTAGATGGAAATTCATACCTGGGCCCCATCGATGCGAGGAATACTTCTATCATCTGCGACAATATATTTTCGAATGTCGTCAATGTAGGATCCAAGCTTGCAATCGGTGCAGGAGGAACAGGCTATAGTCAGAGTGAATGTAATCACGGATATGGGATTAAAATTATCTTGATACTAGAACCATACATTCAAGTAATCTAGGCATTGAAGTATGTTCTGTGCATATACTGTAGTGTTGATTAAGACAGGCCGTGACGAGGCTCTAAATTCGTCGAGAAGTAATGGATCATGTACTTAGAGATATATATAAGGACTAGATAGTTGGATCCTGCATATCGCCTAGGCAGTTGGATCCCAGGTCACGTGATGTA
>VCAU01000232.1:0-17597 GCA_015844325.1 Aspergillus nanangensis | reverse complement strand
CCGTCCATCTGGCCGAGACCGGCCAGGCAGTCTACCCGGCGGATGCTCTGGACGAGATGCGCGAGTGGTTCCTGCTGTTCGGCACTCGCGCTCCGTTCGGCTGGATCACCCGGCTGCGCACGTACGGCAAGAAGATCCAGAATAGCACGACCAGCATGGGCTACATCTACTGGAGTGACGACGAGCAGACCCTGAGCTACAAGGAACTCGAGCTGAGCATGTCCGGCTTCCGTCGGTTTATCGCTACGCAGGTCGAGCTGGCCCAGGCTGATCTGGAGCGGCTATTCTTGCTGCATGAGGAGGAGGAGCGGGAGCAGATCGTCCCGCGGCTCGTACTGTATGAGCTGCGCGACGACCCCACCAACAATCGATGGGGGTGGAACTTCCTGCAGGACGCGCGGACCCGGACGGCTCTATCTACGACCGGGGAGCGATGGCTTCTGGATCGGGTTCTTGAGACGAGCTGGCTGCGGGAGGAGTTTCTCGAGCTTCGCCGGATCGGTCAGGACGATCATGTTCTCTGGCGGGAGGGAATCGTGACTCAGTATCAGCGAGATATTGAGAGCTTTCTCCAACGGCTGCTGCTGCTCGTCCACATCACCGGCGGACAGCCGGGACGGGCCACGGAGCTGCTAAGTCTATGCCATAGCAATACTAAGCATGGCCGCCATCGGAATATCTTTATCGAGCATGGGCTCGTGAGTACGGTGACTAGCTACCACAAGGGATATTCTATTAATAATACCACCAAGATCATCCATCGATATCTGCCGAAGGTGGTTAGTGAGCTGGTAGTGTACTATCTATGGCTGATTCTATCGTTTAGCCAGGCACTCGAGCGGCTAGTCCGGAATTACTGTCAATCAGGCTCTCCGTACCTCTGGCCGGCCGGGGAGGGTACATGGGCCAGTGATCGTCTACGACGAATTCTACAGCAGGAGGCTTAAACTCATCTGCAGATAAAGCTCAATATTATATCTTATCGTCATGCGGCCATTGCGATCTCCCGTGTATATCTAAAGAGTAGCGGCTTCAAGCGGGACTACGGGATAGAGGAGGCAGGATTGGACAAGCAAGCGGGTCATGATTCTTGGATAGCAGGAACAGTCTACGCGCGCGGTCTACAGGAAGCCCCAGGCCATATCGAGGCGCAACGACGGCAGTATCGGGCGATCAGTCGAGAATGGCATGGATTTCTAGGATTCGAGATGTATCTCGGGCCGCGAAAGCGAGCGGCCGAGGAGAGTCTTAAAAATAAGAAACAGAAGCGATCCTGTATCACGATCGATTTTAATTAATATATATTAAATAGAGCTTTTTTCAATCAAATTAAATAATTAATAAATTACTTATTATATATCGATTTATGTCCGTCAGGAACTAGCTTATTAGATATTAATCTTTATTTATTTCTAGTAATTATTTCAGTATATATCATATCAACGATTATTCTCGGGCCGAACTGGCTCCTACTATATATATATCTGCTTCCCCAATGGCCGCCAATCCCCCCCACCGCCCTTCTACCGCCCCCCGACCAGACCCAGCAGGCCGTGGATGCCGTACTAGCTGCGTGGGAGCAGGCCCAGGCTCAGCAAGCTTATCAGCCCATCGAGCCGGACGCGATCCACGACGCGAATCCCTGGCTGCGGACCATCGGCTGGGCGGCGTTCCTCCACGGGATCCCCCCGGCGGACCTGCTACGGGCCGTTGAGACGCCCGACCCGGAGACAGACGACCCTACGAGCTGGCGGTACTGGCGCTGTGGAATATGATGGAGCAGCTCGTTCGCAAGAGCCAGCGGACGGTCAAGTACTGCAGCGCGGCCATCCGCATGGAGGCAGTCCGTACGCAGACCGACCAGCTGCCGTATAAGTTACTGCTACCGTATATAGACGCGGCGGCGGTCGAAAAACACGTCCGTCTATGGCAGCGGATTCTGGCGTTCATCGCCCGCACGCAGCAGCCCCATACGTGGCGCAGCCCCACGTACGCCTTCACCCCCCGACAGCAGCGCCAGTGGAACGAGCTGTGGTGGCTGCTCCAGCGGCCCGAGGCGGCGCCTAAACCAAAAGGGTTGGGCGGCCAAGGGCTTGATCCCTTTAGGGTTATTAAAGATCTTATCGCTAATACCATAGGCCGTTCTCCGCCTAGACTTAGAGCCTCAACAACATCAGATGAACTTGAAAGTTTCCCCAGACATAGGAAATGTGCTTCCTAATCCAAATATTTAATTAGAAAATTTATTACTCTTCTAGTTCTTCCATAATCCTTCCTCAAAGTTGATGAGTTTTTGAGGATTTCCGGCAACGGATTAGATAATCATCCTGTCCGAATTAAATCTTCAAAACTAAACCCCTTTTGATTAAAATCCTCAAAACTAAACTACTTTTGGATTTTATCCTCAACACTAAGCCTATTTAGACTGGAAGACGCGCGCTGCGCACGCTGCGGCCCTGAAACGACAAGAAAGGGAGGAAATATAAGATACGTGAGGTTACCGAGATAGATTGAGATGACTTGGTGGACTAAGGAAGGCTAAACCATGGAGGAAAGAACATTGCGGGTAATGATAAAGCAGCCGAGGCCGGAAGACCTATTTCGATTGGGCAAGAACATCTGCATACGAGGTTTTCCGCATCCTCATGGAACGTCGCTCGGGTGTAGGGGAGGTAAGTTGGGGTAAATTCTCAGCTTCATCGGCCGTCTCTGTCCACGTGAACTGAGTTTCTGTATTATCATCTTGTTCAGTCCCTTGCCTTTGTCCGGGTACGTCTTGGGACTGTGCGTTCTGATGGCTGTGATACAGAGGGGACGAATCTAGGTCCAGACTGTGAGCGGACTTGGACGGAGTGCTTGGGGTAGCTCGTTGAGTCCACCGGTCTGACCGTTGTCGCTTACCGAGTGTAGACGAAGGAGTAGCGGGCAGAGGTTGAGGTAGCGCTGGTAGAAAGTGTACATCCTCCGTCATAATCGCCAGTTGTTGGTTTTCTTTGGTTAGTCCGAAAATGCGGCCGGTAATGAATATCTGGGCGTTAATAGACAGGGACGGGAAGTTGACCCAGCGCTGGCCGTTCTTGAAGTAGGCGGTTAGTGGGAAGGTATGATGGGTTCGATTTGAGGTATGGTAAACTGTTGATTGAAGACGATAATGCAATAGTGTTGACGCGTGGTTTAGCTGGCCTCCACGCTCGCAGACAGTGGCGAGGAATGTAACGGTCGGTTGCGCGGCCTCTGGGCAGTGCATGAAGTATGAATCTGCATCTTCATAGTTGCCCGGATGACTAGAGACGTTTAAAAGAGTTATGTGGAGGAGGGTGGTGGTTCTTACCAGTCTACCGCATGGGCATGCAAAAGAATATGGAAGCCGTCCTCTTGGGTAGTAGCGGTTAGGAAGGAACCCCAAGCATAGATGAACACATTGGGCTGGTAGATTTCAGATCGGGTCGTTTGACTGAAGAATCGAATCAGAGTCGGTATATCTTCTTGGGTAACATCGTCTGATTGTTCGCCCTTATCCGGGATGTTCAGGGAAATGCGTAACTGCAGCGCCAGGCTTTTACCGGGGCGTGTCGGGTCGGGTTCAACGCTATCGATAAAGTCTCGAATATGGATAGTACAGTAGTTTGAAGAATCAGATTCACACCTCAAGCATCTCCCACTCTTATAAAGTAAATGCCAAGCCTTGGCATTTACTTAGTGCGGTATTATAGTATAGTCGGGTACAGCACGAAACCGTTCGATGTAAACCAGGCTAATCTCGTGACATCAACCCCGCCCTACCTGCCACCCATCGGTTTTCCTAACCCGCCTACCTGTCAGCAAGTTGATGGTGATCAAATTTCATCATGGCACCAAGACTCGCTCTATCTAAAGTCCAATTTATTAGTGACATGTTGAAAAGCAATGAACTCACTATATCTGAAATTGCCAGGACAGCCTTCAACAGTGCCAAAGCTCCCCCAATACGCGCAGGCGATTCGACATTCGAATGTGCTAGAAGCCTTAAGTGGCAAAACAAGAAAGTATAAACAGATATAAAGATATTAGAAAATAATGAGATAACAATACAGTGAGATGAGACCAGCCTGGAAGCACGTTATCACCTGTAAAAAAAACACACTATATGAACCAGAGAAATGTTAAGAGGCCAGATCCATTACCAATAGCCACACAGTTGTCACTGACAGCCGCGCAGCTCGGTCGAAAGTCAGGTGGCAGCCAGATCAAACGTTGCTGGCCCCAGGTTATCCATTTCTGATTTATAAAGATTCTGGCCCCTGAGTACTCATTGGAGGAACTCGATGGTTCCTTTTTCATGGAGAGCGAACCACGATCAGTCATGAGATGACAGCCATCAGCTGAGAATGCTAAAGTTTTAACTACTAAACCAACCTCATTTCTTTCTTGCTCCACGCCCGTGGCTGTATCCCATAGTCGTACCGTGTGATCGTCTGAGGCCGAGGCCAGCGTCTGGCCGTCGGGTGAGAAGGCGACTGCCTTGACCGGGCCCGTATGGCCATGCAGGCGGCGGCGTTCCACGCCCGTGGCCGTATCCCATAGTCGTACCGTGTGATTGCGTGAGGCCGAGGCCAGCGTCTGGCCGTCGGGTGAGAAGGCGACTGCGTAGACCCAGTCCGTATGGCCTTGCAGGCTGCGGCGTTCCACGCCCGTGGCCGTATCCCATAGTCGTACCGTGCGATCGTCCGAGGCCGAGGCCAGCGTCTGGCCGTCGGGTGAGAAGGCGACTGCGCTGACCGAGTCGGTATGGCCTTGCAGGCTGCGGCGTTCCACGCCCGTGGCCGTATCCCATAGTCGTACCGTGTGATCGTCCGAGGCCGAGGCCAGCGTCTGGCCGTCGGGTGAGAAGGCGACTGCCCTGACGTAGTCGGTATGGCCTTGCAGGCTGCGGCGTTCCACGCCCGTGGCCGTATCCCATAGTCGTACAGTGTGATCTTGTGAGGCCGAGGCCAGCGTCTGGCCGTCGGGTGAGAAGGCGACTGCGTTGACCATGCCCGTATGGCCGTCTAGGACTTGTATACATGGTTCCCATGACTCTCGCATCATCGATACGTGCCCGAGAAATTTCAACCGCTCACCCCAGTACAGCCTCTTGCTCTCACAATTTTGAGGGCAGAAAGCAAGGGCAGCCCCGTAAGTCTGCAAAGGTGCTTCTTGTATAATAAATCCATTGCTAGTAAAAAACCTCTCAGCTTCCTTGAAGATAGCCTGATGCTGATGGTAAGTAGGCTTGGTGGGGGGCAACACTTTCCGTTGCCTCCAACCGCCCAATATCTCCCATAAACTTCTCGCTTTAGCTTCTGGTTTCGGTTTATCAACAAGCATGTCCTGATAAAAATTAGATGGAGTTTAGTAGTCGGTTAAGATTACCTACCTGGTGTCGGCGGGCAAATCTTTTGAGAGATAAGATGCCATGTCGGGCCTCACCAATGAGCCCAAGGCTTTCTAACCAGTGAAGCAGATGTTTCCGGAAGAATTGAGATATGTCTTGATTCTCTGGTGACTCAAATCTATCGGTGGATTCAGCATTAGCTGCAAGGTAATGGTCCAGCCAATACGTACAACTATATCGGAGGTCGAAGAGTGGATCAGGATCTGGTCTGCAGGTTGCTATCTCGGAGGCTAAAATGTCGGGTTTTTCGAGGTTTAACCCGTAAATGTTGCGCCTTAGGTTGATTGAAAGGGCTTGAAGTGACTTGTGAAACATTCGATGGTGGATTGCAGAATGTCCGGCCGGGAAGATTACTGTAGATCCACGGACACCAAAAAGATAATCTTTGGCAGATTGATGTATTAAATAGACGCTGCCATCGCGGATTGTCAGGAATGATGCACATCTGACCACTAGAGTCTCTAAATGGGCAAGGCCATATTCGTGCTCATATAACCCGCTTAAATGGCACAATTCCTTTAAGTGAAGTGGACGGTACGCGAGTGTCATAATCGCAAGGATTAAGACACATAACCCACGATCATCACCGAGGTTCAGTATCTGTCCAACCATACGGTCATAAAGTGGCGTTAGGCCCTGTGGTATTTCTTGCAGCGCCTGAAGTATCCTTTTTGGGTCACTTTGCTTCTGCAAATCTTGAATCACCAAAGCTACCCACAAGAATGTACCATTGGACTTTCGAAGTAATTGGTCCTTGACCTTCTCGAAAAGCTCTTTGTTGCGCTGGAGGACTTTAAGACGGGATGTTTTGTCATGGATATATGCCATAACAGCAGCTGATACATAATGTGCGTTTAGCTCTAGGCTAAGCTGACCTTCTTCATCGTCGCATTTCATCAGTTGCTCAATATCATCCTGATTCCGGCTGGAGACAATCCACTTGATATCAACTGATGAGTCAGGCCTTGCTTTAGTCACCAGCCTTAGTAAATCCTCGAGATTTACACACTCATCAAGGGCATCAATAAGCAGGTAGATGGTGGTATGTCTCGAATCTCGGACCATATTGTCGAAAACTGTTGACAAAGAATAGAAAAGGTTCCCACTTTCAAATAGCTTGGGCTCAGAATCATATCTTTTTCGCAGATGCGAAATTAGATGTGGCTCTTGGTCAATCATCATATAGATCAAACCCCGGAGAACACTAATGGCGTTGTTGAGTTTCGGATCAGTTGCTTGGCATAGAAAGTAGGCTATTGATTGGGATGATTGCAATTTCTTTTGCCGCAACAGTTCTTTGATGATCCCAATCATAAGCATAGTCTTGCCTTTGCCAGCATCTCCCTTGATCCACAGCAACTGGCTTTGTGGGTCGCAATGCCATTTCTGAAATTCGGCGTTCTCCAGAACCCAGCGAAAAGAGTCGTTTAGTAAACCACCTTTGGTGTCCTCAATGCGTTGTCGCTCATCGTCGGGGTTGGTAACCAGTAGGTCTCGCAGACAGGCTTTATCCTCATATGTGAAGACTGGGCCAAGTTAGACAATGGCTGGCTGGACATCATGGTTCTATAACTTACCAACTTTTGGAAGTATTGATGGTACTGCAGATTTGGGTGTTATCTCCGATAATACTGCTTTTGCAAAGGCTGCCGCCATCACAGCAGCAAAGGGCTGCCAGTCCTTGTTCTTTTGTTCGTCGCCATAATCGCAGACACCACGAATGTTACCCACTGGTATTTCATTCATGACCCCTGCTGCCTCCATTTCTAGGCCAATCACATTGTATCTATCCCGCAGTTCATCTCGATCTCGGCTACTTTTCAGCAGCTTGTCACCAGATCCGAGCGAGCCGTACCACACATGTATCCGTTCAGTATCCAGGCGGCGCTCTCGCGAGACTGGTATATTTTCACCAGATAAGTAAAAAGTGTCATTGTCTTGCCCAGGGTCCGGAAATTTCGTCGTGGTGTGTGCTATCGTCTTATAACAGTCCAAGACTGCCTCTGTATCTTGTTTTGCTGCCTTAATCTTACCAATCGCAGACCCCACAATCCGTTCCGTCTGAGGTAAGGAATGCCCGCTGCGCAGCAACTCGAAACCGATGCCTCCTTTCTGTTTTCCCAACCCATAAGGCACTATGGCTGGGTTCTCGCCGACAGGAAGCGCTACAAGGATATCACCAAGTCGAATATCACGCGGCGGGGAGGATGTGAGATTCGGAAGGCCGGCAGCAACACCCACAAGCAACCCAAACCATAAGTTCGGGAAGAATTTCCGTATGCGACTTGCAAGGGACGTTGCAGAGTTTGTACCATATGGTTGGACAGCGGCGAACGTGGCGATAACAACATTATGCCCACAGATCTCACCCGCGTGGAACACATAGTCGTCTCCAGGCCCAACCGGAAAACCTCCTGCATGGATTTTATCCAACACATGTAGGGCAGCTTGTACTTCGATCTCAAGCGGAGCGATCCATGCAATTGTATACAGGTTCGGGTCGAGGGTAGGCATTTTCGGTTTTTGTTTCGTTGAGCCTCCGTGAATCACGAGGAGACACGAAGCGGGTGGTGAGGGTGGGAACGTAGGATGGCGGCACGCGAGTCGGACCCATACGCCTCATCAATCAGAGACTGGTCTATCAGTCAAGAGTGCTAGATAGGAGTCTCAGAGAATTAGTGGAAGAGAACTGCGCTGCTGTGCTGAACTGCAAAGAATTCTAACATGGTTCTCGGTACCTCAGCCACAGCAGCCCCTGAAGGAGGCTTGATGCCCAAAGGCAAGACAAGCATGAAGGCTGCATTTATCAATTTAAAAATAAGCAATTCAGAGCAGAAAAATTCTGCATTAGATAGGACGATTTGCAACCCGAGCCTGACTTGACTGATTCCGTCAGGCGTTCATGTTACCTGCAATCTGTTGACTTTTGCTGCGCTAGTACACGTGATCAACAGTGACCATCAAGTGCAGGGTATCAACCACCAAACCCAATCATCACACTTAGGGGACAAATAGGGATTTAAACATGCGATTCAAACACGAACTTCCTTGGACTATCAATATGGCAGGGTGCATGGACTGTAAAGGGATGCGGATGCTTCATCGCAATCCAGAATGGCATAACATCAATTATATATGTAACACAAAGCCGTTTGTCTAATCGGCAGCAGTATATATTTTGTTGGTGAAGAGGACCCGATTTGTTCATGAATATATCATATGGGCCAGCTCAAAGTGAAATAAGAAGAGGATGATTGAAATAGCGTAATATGCAGTAAAACAAATACAAACGCTGCATGCATCCTCTCTGGATTATAGATTAACTTTCAAAATCAGCATTGTCCACCCATTTGCGAATGTCATCAACAAAGCGACGTCCCACACCATTAATCACACCATGCTTAGTAAAGAACTCCGAGTCTCGATCCATGGCTATCTGTTTTAGATCCAGCCCGTTTGTGATTGCCACATCACACGCTTTTTCGATGTTGTCTTTTAACGCCTGCGAGCTGACCCGTAATTAATAGCAGTAACTGTACTCCCTAACAGCCACATCAAGTGGAAAATCTGAAATAATAATGCTCTTAACAGCGCCAGGACTCGAATCTGGCAATATAGGCGGAGAACAGGCCGGTGTGGGGATGGGTGATTGTGGCTGCGTCGAAACAAAGTTGAGTTTATTGGTGCGTTTCCTGACTCAGTTGATGGATGTCTGTTTCTCTTCCTGTGTCTCTCAAGCCTTTGTTACAGTATTCTTCTACATAAAGTTGTGTTCTGATCTCATCAGAAACATCATCCTGGGTATTAAGCTCCAGTTTGTTATTCTTTACGAGGTCGACAAGTCGCCGGAGATGGTGGGGTGGGTCTTTAAAATATAATGTTTCTTTCCCACTGGGTCTAGCCAGTAGTACCCCTCCTTCTTGTTGTATGCGCCAGGGCAACGCATCTTTTTGTACACATCCCATCAGGGTGAATTTAATCCAGAGCTGCGTTCAGCATTAATCTCAGCATCTTGCTCGGAAAGTATATTCCGGGTTACTGGTCTGTTGCTCCGCTTATCTCCCTGGGTACTGTATCATCTGCTGAATAGTTAATGCATATGTCAAGTCTAAGCTTTTTTTGCCTTTACGAAGCATACGTATCACCCCACATAATAAGCTGTTTCTCTATGACTGTCCAATCAATGTCAAGGTCCTCAAATTGCTGATGAAGGCGGTCTTTCGATATTAAAGCCACAATAGTGGTATCATCTAACCTCATACGTTCTGAAAGACCTGTCGACATCTCACACCTTCAATCTTTTGGTAGAGGAATTCTTCCCAGAACTCACTTGGTGCTACTACTAAGTCTAGTTCTATGACCCTTGAGACCGACCGCTTATTCAGAGTGACTTTCCACTCGACTAGGTAATGTATATATGCCAGTAGCTTTTTGTTATACACCTTTTTCTTATCCCAAAGAGTGTAGGGTATAAACCGCAGTCCATCTGTTTGAGATTCTCGTGGTAGCGTATAGGAAAAGTCATCAGACGTCCGAGCATTGGGACTATATACGGATGGCGTGGGTGCTCGGCCGAAGCTACCAGGAGTGGGGGCATACAGCGGGGTTCTATCCCATGGATCAAGAGGCGGAGGCGAGAGGCTATCTAGCTGAACAGGAGTGTAGCTCATTGCCACAAAGCTAGAGCTGCTGGGAAACCTAGTATTAGTATTCCCATACGTCAGTCGTGCATTCGATGCGCCATCTTGCATGGGGAAGCTGCAGCTAACAGGCTCAGGAGTACGAGAAGCAGGATCTGCATCAAGATTCAGCCGGAAGCCAGTACAAAGAACCCTGTTGTCTTTTTTTTTTTTTGCTTTTTGATGACTTGCTCACAGGCTTGTTTCCCTGAGGGCTGGATGATGAGTCAAAAGACCCTCTGCCGGATGTCGATAAGTAGCCCTCCATCACGTGATGAATGTGAACCTTCCAGAACCAGGTCGAGCGATGAAAGTACAGTATGTAAGACGTCGAATGTGACAGCATCGAAACATATCGGATTAACAGATAGTCCGAGGCTAGCCTCATTAGTACTAGCTATGCCTTGGCGTGAACCAAAAAATGAGTATAAGTGTATGTTCAGAGTGTGAAGGTAATTGTGCAAACTACTGTAGCTGGACAGGTCCTATTTGGCGGCATTAGAGGCAGTGGTATTGGACCGTTGTTATATTAATGGATGACTCTGCGTATATAGTAGATGGAGACAATTGGAAAATTTTTTTTGCACGTAAGCAGGTGTTGGTCGATATAAAACATTTATCATTGGTAGTCAGTGTAGTGATCGAGGTAGTATCGTTGTCTAGTGAAATAAACTGATAGATCAGAAAGATGTTTCAGCTCTGTCGTTCCAGGTGAGGGTGAATGGACGGAGGTGCTTGACTAGTGCACTTTGACATCAGCGGGCGTTCGTATTCATGCATGCTGGAGGCCTATCTAAGATGGAGACTATTGTGTGGACCTAGGTCATTGGCGGGTTGCTTGGAAGTGTCTGCCACTCATGCAAAGTACTTTGCTCTAGGGCCTGTAATCGCCGCATCTCCTGCAGCAGACAGGGATCTGGTTGACGATCGAGGTCTTTCATCTCAACTGGCTGCAAGAGATGAAGTCCATCGAGCGATCGGAGCCGGGAAAGCTGGACATACATAGAGCAGTATTTTCGGTGCGAATATTGGCCTCGAGCGATGCGATTGTCTTTGAGGTCAAGAATGGCGGACGTAAGCGTTCTTCCCTGAACTTTATAGTCGGTCAGACAAAATGCCGGGCAAATAGGGATCTGTCTCCGTCGAACGGAGTAGCCTTTTAAAGATATGGACGCTTCAAGGGGGAAGATAGGCAATATGTTGCGGTGGAGCGATTCGAGTGAAATCCGTTTTGGGCGGTCCGGTTTGAACAAAACACACGCCGGAGGTTTGTTGCAGAAAACATAGTGATCATTCAAAGTATAGATCTCAGCTGGCCTTGTTATTATAAGATATATAAGTGGGTTTCGTGTGATAACTTGCCTGTGGGATCCAAAACTACTCCTACAGCTGTGCCTGTCGCACCGTTGACCAAACCAGCGGGCGTGTTGATATTTGTCAACAGCATAACTGGCATGGAGTAGGTATAGAGGAGAAGACCGGGGAACGGAACTGTCGTACCCTGGTCAGGAAGGTGAAGAAGGTCATCTGCACGGAGTTTCAAGTTTCCTTGGCCGGATGATCTCGTTCGAGAATGAAGAGCGGGGAAAACGAAGATAGTCTGATGTCTGATTAAGGCAAAGTTCTCAGTTTGGTGGCGATTGATGACATGTCGAAGACTATTCAAGGCAACTACAGCGGTTGTATCCTGCGGATGGGAATTCTCCAGCGAAGTAATAGCTCTTCCATTCAACAGCAGAACATCGCTGGATGTTAAGTTGCCAGTTCGTGCACGTCCAAGTAGTGATTGGTATGGCTCATCCTCTGTCTGACGCATCTGCTCGTCTAGGATGATGACTTGACTGAACTGGTGCCAGATAAGTCTGCCATCGGTGTCTGCATCACTCCGTGGTAGTTTCCATAATGGTTGACCCCGAACAGGAGGAAACTGGTAAAAGTCTCCCATGAGGATGACGATCGGTAAGCCACCGAAAAGGTCTGGGGAAGTTCTGTCTAGGGACCGGGCTGATTTACAGTGGCTATTGATGGTACTGAGCGTGGAAAGGTCGATCATGCTCACCTCATCAATAATCATAATCGTTTTACGCGACCACAGCCGGCGAACTCTCAGGCTCTTTGCTGCAGCTCGAGAACGGTTCAGGGAAATTCCTAGAGATTTATGGTAGGTGTTTCCGCCAATCAGATCTGCTGCAGCTCCTGTTGGCGCCATAAGAATGAGTTCATGTTTGCGGCGAAGCAAATCCATTCCTACAACGATTGCCTTGATAATCTGACGATTGCCTTGATAATCTGACTTTTACCGACACCCCCTTCCCCACCTACGTAAAGGAGTGTTTGTTGCCGTTGAGACGACTCGTATGGATGACTGGTCCAGCTGAGTGCTTCAGAAAGAATTTTTTGAACAACCATGGCTTGCTTTCTGTTTAGAGGAATGATCTCGCTGACCAGACCAGACAGTGAAGCACCAGTAGGTGCATCCCCGACGCGTGACCGACGATCCTCCGCGTCTGGCATAGGTTCAGGTTCCACTAGAAGCGGCACCAAGATGCCCTCAGTGATATCAGCATTAAAGTCATCCAGATCTGGAGCGGGACCGACATTGATGTCTTCGTTTGCTTGGGTACTGATACCTGTAAGACACGTCTCCCAGCTTTGGATGAGTGTGGGAGGTACAAATTTAAGGCCAGCGGCTTCCAATAGCGTATTGTTCGCAATGTCAAGCGGTTGAAGTTATTCGAAGTGACGGGAAAGGCATTGAAGTGACAGTGTAGCCAGCGCGGTAATTTGCTGTTGGGCATCACGTAGCTCCCGGTCCCAGAGTCGGCTAATAGAAGAAAAGGCAGTAAGAAGTGTCTCCGTAGTGAAAGTTTCATTAATATTGGATTCGGAGCGGGAGCTCTCATCATCTGATTCGGGGTACAGATCCTCACCGCGTAGGTCCTCATCTACAGAAACCGTTTGATCTGCGGATTGTTTTCGAAGTAGCGCGTCTACTTGACAATCCTCTTTCGACTTTCGTAATATTTCAATGTTGCTTGCGAATGTTCGAATATAGGGGGGTAGGCTCGGCTCTGTGGCAATCCAGACGCGATAATATCTGTTTATACTATTGTTCGGGGTCGCTGTGGATTGTCTCAAGAGCGAGGGCAAGTTTTCCCAAGGGATAAATAGGCCAAGGAGAACTTCGGCCATGTCATTTAAAATCGCGTCTGTTGGAGGGTGGCCGCCCGGTAAGGAGTCTTCGGCCGCCTGAAATTCGGAGAGTTGGCCTTGGAGGGTTACCGTTGCTGTTTGAGATGGAGTCTGAGCCAGGCGCTGCATATGGGTGAGATAGCGGGGGTGACGTTGGTCAAATTCTACGTCTTATGTAGTTGCATGTCGTATGTGTCTTGTTCGAATCAACATGCAGTACTCAAAGAGGGAAAGGGAGGACAGAAGCCGTCCACGCCATTTATAGTTGTCGAATAGGCTGGCGGGGGCGGGGGTGCGAGCATTGTAAACGCATGGCTCTTCCGCAGGAAGATCGGGTGGAGCAGGGGGTTGCGAATCGGTCAGTGGAAGGTAAGTCCGAACATATCGCCGTAGCCACCACAGATTGATGCGAGTGAAATTGTAGTTAATAGTGTAATAGGAAGGAAGTTGGAGCAAGGTACTCGCTACTTGGACACCACTGACTTCACGGTCTTGCGATAAGCTGTTAAAGCAACGTAGCGAGAAGTTGACCATGTTCCTCTGGCGGAGACGTAAGTCAGCTGGGCTGGGAGACTGCGTGGAGTGGGCGTGGTCTATGGCCTGTTTAAGCAAAGCAGCTTTAGTCACCATTTGCAGTGGGGAAATATCATCTTTGGTGGCATAATTCGTAATGTAGTACACCAAGGCCAGAGACTTGGATACGGTGGGGATCCAGGAAATATCATGATTTGATCGGATGCAGCTGGCAATGGCTGGATTCCACGGATTTACCCAGGCATGATTGCGAGCGAGCTGTATGACCCCATTTACATCAATCTTGGAAGCGTCAACAATGTCGCGTGGCATGCCAAAACGACAACATGTTTTGCCAATGCCCTGGCGACCATACTTAAAACAGGTTGCTGTATGATTCTTTGAGTGAAGCTGCTTAATGCTTACAACACGATTGCTGTCTTTAGACAACGTCTGACAGAATTCCATGTCTGATTCAGGGCCGGTGGCTGTGGGAGAAATGCTGGAAATCGTCGTTTCAGGGTTACCATGGTCAGGATGTATGCTATACATGATAATTGTTTCTAAGTATCGAATCATCCGGGTTGCGAAGTCGGTTTCAGCGCGGAGCCGGTCACGAAGATGTGCAAAGCTAAGATTACCTCGAACCCAAATCAACGTATGAAGATGTAGCATCCCACGGCCATTACTCTCAACGACTCCAAAATAGTTTGAGATATCGCCAAGCACGCCAAGCTCACTGGATTTTCCCTGTAGAAGGCCATCAAGGATTGCTTTACACATCGAGTGAAAGAAGCGCGCAACAGCAACTGGATCCAACATCACTATTTCTTGGTGAACAGCAGGAGTGGCAGTGGGGAAGGAGTCACTCGAATACTGAGCACCAGCAAATACTAGAACCAGCGGATTCTGCAGGTCGGACGGGTTTATGGTCATCCAAAAGGCAGGCATGCCTTCCCGAATGAGTAAGCCTCGGATCTCAGCACGCATCTAGAGTTTCTGGAAAAAGGATCCCGGTATTTGGACACCGATGGTGGTAATATTCTTAAGCAGACGCCAAATGGCCGGCTCCTCCGTTGGTTGGCCCGCTGCAAGTTTTTTCGCGGCGTTCTGCAATTGGAGGGTAGTGAGAGAGTCAATATCTCGTGTCACCGAGTTCCATTGAGAACGTTTGATAAGAAGAGTATTGGCGAGAGATGAATTGCGCAGCTGGATTACATCATATATCAGGTACATAAACGTTCTATGGCGTGCAAATCTGTGGACATTAGCTTCGATCCGGCGTGGATACACAAGGAGCCGTGCCTTCGGCTATGGTGGCGCAATGCCCAGTCTGCAAAGGCAGCAGGTGAGACAGAAATAGGACGCTCATCTAGGTGGCCTCCTACACCCATTAGAAAGAGTGTAGGGAAGGCAGCAAGAAAGTAACACAAATCCTGCCAATGATTCAGCAGGGTCGCTTGACCTCGTATCGTGTATTTGATAACGGGCGTAGTTTGGGGTGCTCTTCGTTCTCTAGCGCGTTGTTCGTCACAAGACGTACTGGTCATTTGGGTATCATCTTGCGATGTGGAATGGACCAGATGATAGACGCTGCTGAGTATACGCATGTCAGGGTTTTGGCGCTCACCGTTGATGTCTGTAGTAACAGACCCTGTCAGCAGAGGGGCGCCTCTAGCAGGGTCGGAGCCGCCATCTTCTGCCGCCTGCCAGTCATTTTCGTAGTTGTGATTTTCTAGGTCGACAGTGTATCCCGCCCGTTCATGATGGTCTCCATCATTTACACAGATAATGTGCTGCTGTAGTTCTGGGGGAATGAAGTCGTCGGCCCAGCTGTCTATGGTTGAATGATTGATAAGCACATCACGATAGAGCGGGTTGTGATCGACAAGGTATTGTAGAGCTGCGAGTACCTTATGCTTTCGGACAAGTAGGAATGGCCGTAAATCGGAATCCACAGGTGGCCGTTCCCCTAACCAGATTACTTTGATCAAGTCGGTGAAGCGTAGCTCAGGACATGGTAATATCCGTAGAAGCGGACTTGGATCCTGGGGTATAACAATAAAGTGTCCTCGTAAAGCACGGTAGTTGATAGGAGATGATCTCCCACCGGGTCGCAGTTTCAGCACCACTCCAAGCGGATGGCATTTGGCAATAAGACACTCCTCGGGTAGAGTCAGATCGCTAAGGATAGCAGGGTAACACTAGCAGAGGGTCACGTTGATTTTGTTGAGAGAGGAGAACTTGGGGATTAATCGACGAAAAAGAGCCGAATAACAGGAGGAACATGTATTCCAAAGACCATCGCTCCATGCACAAGTGTCGAGATAGCCTTACAAGGGTTCTAAAAGGGGGTTATTATTAGAAATCTGGCGCACATCGTTAAGAGGGACAATCCTGCCACATGAGCAACAACTTGTTTCCTGACTGACTGCAGCCATGCTACCCTCATAACGGCCAATAGACGAACGTATGTGGGACGGAGAAATTTCCGGGGGAAAGATATCGGAGGCTTGCATTCGTAAGTCAAATTCCATCTGTAAGAAGCCGAGGCCCTGGCTGATCAGGGAATTGGCGCTCTCGCTATCAGTAAATTTCCGCCTACGTGATGTGGGAGACTGCAGAGTAGAAGCGGCGGTCCGTTTAGGCGAAGTTAACAACTGAAGCGAATTGTGTAGTGGGTCAAAAGAACTAATGTTGAGGGGAGAAGGTGGTTGCGCACGTCTTGGTCTTGCAGTCCTGCAATTAGAGCAGCGAATTATCCCAGTCTGCGCTGGAAAAGGGTTGTGGCAGTCGTAGCAGAGACGTGAATTTGGAGAAACGGGCAAATGGGACGTCGCTTGTGGCTGGATAGTAGGGGGTTGGAACGTGTGGATGAAGGGGTCGAAAGAAGCTGTATTGAAGGCAGGAATTGTCTGCACAGGTTGAGCTCTTCTAGCCCTGCAGTTAAAGCAACGAGTTACGCCACGGCGCGCAACGAATGGGTTGGTGCAATCGCGGCAAGGGCGAATATTTTGGGCAGCACGTATCTGGTCGTCGGCAGACCTGGATAAACAACGCGGGCACAGAACATCAGGAGCGTCTATACGGATGGGAATCTGACAATTTAGACAGGGCCGCGTCTCAACCGACGTTGGCACAGGTGGTAAGCGGCAAGCCGGGCATAAAGGAGGGAGAATATCGGTAGATATGCGAGTATGGCGCCCATAACGTGAGCAGGAGCGACAAGAGAGCATTTTTAGGGAAGGGACGAAGGTGTAAATAAAAAATTTTGAGAGAATGAAATCAGAAAATATTAAAATATATTCTGACGGGACGACATGGGAAGCCATACAGAGTTATGGTGGTAGCGGAATCTGAGGTGTCATAACAGCTATACGAGAGAACGGATCAAGCCCACAGCGAAGGCAAGCGTGTGAGTAAGCTACAGAGCGTGGTAGTATCAAGACTGCATTAGACGCGACGAGGGAGCAATCACAGCGTGCGCATTTGCATCTACAGCCCTATAACCCTAACCCAAAAAACAAGCTTTCCCCAGAGCAGACAGGGCCAAAAAAGACTTAACCAAAACAGGAAATTCAGGAGCGAATGAGAAGGGTGCGTGGAACGAAGCTCTCTACCGCAAAACGCCATACTGGAAGACGCGCGCTGCGCACGCTGCGGCCCTGAAACGACTGGGGGACGCGCGCTGCCGCACGCTGTAAGCCCTGAAACGATGTGGCGCGTGGTAATTGTGAAAAATAGGCCAAAATCGTGGCAGTATTAAGCAGTATGTATATCATATGAAGCAAATCCAGCCA
>VCAU01000231.1:0-17660 GCA_015844325.1 Aspergillus nanangensis | reverse complement strand
CATGATTTTTGTTGAATAAGTGATATCATGATTTTAATTCATAAATTTTAATGAAATTCATAAAATAATGAACTCCATAAAGGCTGCAGGTTCGAATCCCGCTAGTATCGCTTTATCAGACCAACATATATATTATAAAAATATTAATATATTTATTAATTATCTTACTAATATTATAAATTATAAAAATAAAGATATAATTAAAATAAATATTTAAATTATTTTTTATAGTAATATTTTAATATAATTTATAATATAATTATTTAATTTAGAGAAAAAATTACTATATATACTATTTTTAAATAATAATTAATTTACTAAATTTAAATATTATTTTAAATTTAATCTTTATAAGACTATAAATTAGATTATTTATTTTAACTATAAATATATTAATATTTAAACTAATAAATTTTTTTTAAATTTTTATAAAAGAGATTATTCGCTAAACTTAAATAATAGAAATAACTAATTCTAATTAAATTATATATATAATATAACTATAACTAAATTTATTATTATATAAAAATATTTCTTAATCTATATTTAATATTACTCTTAGTGCCTTTCTTAAATAGCTAAAAAAAAAAAATATTTTTATAATAAAATCTGTCTATTAATTTTAATTAATATTATTAAAATAAATAATAGTAGTATAATAAAACCGCGAAGTTTTATTAAATTTTAAAATAATTTAATAAAATTTCTAATATTAATATAAATTTTACTAACTTCTTAATATTATTATATTAATATTTTTAATTATATAATATTCTCTTAGTTAGCTACTAATAATTTTTTTAGTTTTATTAAGACTAGTATTCTAACAGTAATTAATAAAATTATCAAAATTATTAAATAGTTCTAAATTAATAAATTATCCCGCAAAAAAATTAGTAAAATAATAATATATATCTTATTTCATTTTTTTTAAATAATAAATCTATTAATTTTAATAAGCTAATATAAAATAATCTCCGCGATAATTTTACTTAAAACTAGTATAAATATTCTTAGTTTAATAAGTAGTATTAGAATTACTATCTATTATTTAATTAGTTAAATTATTTAAAACTATTTAATCGCCGAGTATATAATACTATATATAACTAATAAAATAATTAAATAATTAAATAATAATATTACTAATTTACCTATTTTAATCAAAAATAATTCGTATAAATTTTAAAATAAAATTATTTTTTATAGATATTTTTCTAATTTTAATACTAACTATAATAATATAGAATCTAAATTTAAATAAAATAAAATTTTTATTATTTTAATTAATTTTATTATTATTTATAATATATATAGACTAATATTCTTTTTTAATAATTAATTATTTAAGTATCTCTCTTACTACTCCTATAATAAATAGTATAAATCTATAATTATTTTTAAAATTATTGGTTAATAAGCTTATATCGTTAAATTAAATAATAATATTATTAGAGATAATTATTTCTTTAATCTAAAACTATATACTTAGAAATACTTAATTATTAAAATAAGTCTAAATATAATATTAAACTCTAACTACTTCTCTATTATAGTAAATATAGTATTTATTAAAAATCTCCTAAATATTATAATAATTAATATTACTATATCTATCATAATATGTAGAATAGAATTAAAATATACTATAACTTAAATTATATAATTTTTTATATTTTTTTTAGAATTCTCGATTTAAATTTAATTAAATATTATATTTAGATAGCAGTTAAAGTCTATCTTATAAATAAATTAAAAATAAATTTATTTATCGGAATAGATATTCTTAAATAAGAAAAATTTAATTTTAATTTTAAAATATATATTACTACTATTTTAATATATAAAAATCTTACTATATTTATTATTATTTAAGCACGAAAAAATTGTTTTATAGCTTTATTTATTTATTTTAGTAAATAAGTTATCTTATTTTTTTATATTTAAAGTAAGATATTTATCTATATATATTAGATTATTTATTAAATATAATCTAATTTTAATTCTTAACTAGATAATTTATATAAATATATCTAGTTAATTAAAAATTTTTATTTATTAAAATCTTTAATATAATATTAATATTAGTTATTATAAATTATTATATTCATATTAATATTATATCTAATTTAGATTTTATAATAATTTATTAAATCAAGAAATATACTACTCTATTAAATATAGATAAATATAAAAACTTAATATCTATTATAAAATTTTTATAAAAAATTATTAAGTACTATTCTATTTTTTAATTAATTAAAAATAACAATAATAGTACTGCGCGAATCTCTAAAGACTAATAAATATAAGTTTTTATAAAAAAAGACTGAAAATTCTTTTATTAATAATTATTTTAGAAATTTTATTATAATTAAATTATTATTATTATTTATAAAAATTAAGAAGTCTTTAATATTATTCTTATAAATTTTATTAATTTAATATCTTTTATTTAATAATAAATAAATCTATTCTTTAAAGAATTTATTAAATTTTATTATACTTATATAGATAATTTTATTATTATTTCCAAAATATTAAAAAAGTATATATAGTATCTTTATACTACATTTATTTATTTAATTAATTTAAATATATATCTTAAACTAACTAAAATATTTATTATATTCTTTTCTATATAGCTTCTAGAATAAAGAATAGATAGACTTAATCTAAATATATTATAAAAAAAAATTAATATTATTACTAAACTAATTTTTTTTTATATTTTAAAGAATTTTAAAAACTATCTTAATTTAATTAATTATTTTTAGTATTATATTAAATAATATATTAAAATTATTAATTTTTTATAAATATAGAAAACGGCTCTACTTAAATTAGTATTCTAAAAAAATTATTCTAGACAGAAATTTATTAAAATTTAATAAATTAATAAATTTATTCTATAAGAGTTTGCTATATTTAATCAGCTATAATCTAAATTTTAAAATCTAAATTTCTTACTTATTATAATTTTAGTAAATAACTTTATTTTAATTTAAATATTTTATATTCTAGTTATAAAATAATATTTTATTATATTAATAATATATATATCTATATTTATAATATAATTAAGCCATCTTCTTATATTTAAGTTAAGCTAATATTATTTCTTAATTAAATATTAATTTTTACTAAATGTAATTACTAATTTATTAAATTAAAAGTTTTTTATTTTATCTAGATTCTCTGAAAGATATAATATATAATTAAATATATCTAATAATTTTTTATTATTTATATTAATTATAAATTTACGATCGGACTTATTAATTAATTCTCGCTATAGATAGTCGTAATAAAATAATTAAATCTATAATTAATTAAAGTATTTTAATATATTAATAATTTAAGTTAAAGATTTTTTATTATTTTAATAAAATTAATATAATTATTAATATTCTATCTAGACTTTTTTATAGAAATTATAAGAATAAAATATCTATTTTTAAATAATCTATTAATAATCTTAATATTTTAATTATAGCCGACTATATCTTTACTTTCTTTAATATTGAACTATCTAATAATTTTAAAAAATAAATTTAAGATATTTATAAAAAAAACTTACACATTAGTTAAATTATAAAAATATTAGTTTTATTTAATAAAAATTTTTTAAAAACTAATCTACTCTATATTAAAAAAAATAACTTACTGTATATAGTAAAATATTATATAAATAATAATTTTATATAAAAAAAACTCCAACTATATCTATCTTATATATTTATAAAAAAAAATTTAAAATACTCTATAATAACTATAGATATTCTAGTATAAATTAATATATTAAAATACTTAAAAATATAATACTTACTATATTAAAATTATAAATTATTATATTAGTATATTAAATATTATTTAATTTATTTTTAAAATAAAATTTAATATTACCAGCTCTATAATAATCTCTAATTAATAATAATTCTATTAATATTTTTTTAAACTATTATTATAAATTTTATTATGAAATTACCAGTATAGAAAAACAAAAAAATAATATTAATTAATTATTAATTATTATTAATAAATTTATTATCAAATTTAATCTTATTTTTAAATATTTTATATAAACTACTATAAGATAAGAATACGAGTTATTAAAGTATTTTTAGATATATAACTAAAATATACTTATAATATTTATTTTTAACTATAATTATTATTTTATAAGTAACTTTTAAAAGAGTTTTTTCGAAATTTTAAAAATTAAATAATAATATAATACTATATTTTATTCTTAAATTAAGAATTAGAGCGAATAGATAATCTAGATAATAAAAATTATAATTTATTATATCTATATATAGAAAAATATTATTAATTAATAAATAATATTATCGGTAATTATTTTTTTATTTAATAGTTTAATAAGTGCTATAATTAAGTTACTCTATATTAATTTTTAATAGTCTTAATATTTTATAAAGAAATATTTTATTAAATAAGATTTTATTATACGACTTAATATTAAAAAAATTACTAAATTTATTATAATTTAAATAAAATAACTATATAATTATTATTATAAGTTTATTAAGTTTACGATAAATAATTAGATATATATCTAATTATATAAAAACTATTTTATTTTTTTTATTAGATATACTAGTTAATTCTATAAACTTTAGTAGCAGCTGACCGATTTCTTTAGAATTTTAAAATATATTAAATATCTTATTTATTAATTTAAGTTTTCTATTATATAACGAATTTATCTTATACTATTAATAATATAGCTCGAACCTGCCCCTAAACTAAATAATTTTTTTTATCGAGAACTGCTGAAACCACTCGCTGTTTTAAATATCGATAATTATTTCAATAAAATTAATATTTTTAAAGTCGAAAATATCATCCCTAAACGTATTATTTAAAGGAAATATAAATATACTATAAAATATTTAATTTAGTGGAAAAAATACGGTCCTGAGAATAATTAATAAATTAATAAAAAAAATCTTAAAAAATCGAGTAAATTTATAAAGCAGTTCAACGCTAAGCAATCTAATATTATTAATTTCTAGAGTATACCTATAATAATATTAACAGAAAAACCCGTCCGCGTTAATACTATACTGAGTGACGATAATAGTTGATATTATTTTATAAATATCTTTAAAGTACTATTTTCTATATTTTTCCTATATCTACTTCATATATTTTACTAGCTATCGAGGACGATGGCATTCTTTTATTCCACCCATATTATAGTATACTGCAGGCGGCGTGTTACTAATCTCTCGCTTAACGAGATGGCGGCTGCCTAGCCGGATATAGATAAACCATTGTTCCGGCGGGGCTTATCCCCACCATAATCAAGATAGCTTCATAATGGAACATTATCAATCTACGTTATACTGACCTTGACCACAACATGCGGGTTTCGTTGGCTGCGGGGTTGAATAATTCCCCAACCCCTGTCATGGCCATCACATAAGTGACTGGTGAAAGTGTCGTAACATCTATAACTATAGTAAAAATATTAAAATAAATAAAAAAATATCTTAGATTCTAACTAAATTTAAGACTTATTTTTAGGAAGTACTATCTAAAAACTATAATTAAGATAGATAAAAATTTAGTAACTCTTTAGAATCTAAGAAACTCTATATAGAAAATATTAATACTAAGAATAAGACAATTTTATTAAATAATAATAATATTATAGATACTATACGAGATATCAGTATGGTTTTAGAAGAGAATTATACTAGCTAAATAATAAAATAAAATTATTAATTAATTTAAAATTATATAGAAAAAGTAGTAATTTTAACCAGTAATATTTTTCGAACTATTATAATAAAAGTCTTAAATATAGAGCTATATCTTTTACTAATATATTTAAAGATAGATCGGCTATATTATAAGATATTAATTAAAATTTATATAAAATTTATATTTATAGTAATAATAGTATCTTAATATCTTATTTAATTTTAGAATATCGGATAGAAAAAGCTAAAAAATATATATTTAGAAATTCTAGCGAGCGCTATTAAGAATAGTTATTAAGAATTAAAAGTAGATAAAAAAGAGTTATAATTAACTAGTTAGTTATATAGAGATATTAAAATTAATTATATATATTAATAAGAGCGGGTTTTAGAATTAAATAGAGATTATAGTAGTAATTTCTACTTTAATCCAAAACTTAACTTATTTAGAATCTAAATCAGTTTTTACAGTCTATATAGCTAAACTATAAAGACTTTAAATAGTACTAGTTATAGTAAAATAGAGATTAAAATATTTTAAATAAAAAAAGAGAATTAATAAAGAAATAAAGATATTTTTAGATAATTAGATAGTTCTGAAAGTTCTAATTCAACTTAGATTAGTATTAAAATAGATAAAGCTAGCGATATATCTAAAATTAGTAGAAAAATTATAAAATATACGGCTTATGTTTTAGTAAATTTCGGCTTATAAAGATATTTCCGGGAATAAGAAAATAGATTAACTAGTAAAAAAAATAGTTTAGTAGAAAACAATCCGAGTTAAGCTAGTAAGAAAGATATTATAATTAAAAACTATAATAAAAAATTAAAGATTAATAGTCTAGAGCTTAAAAAAATAAATATATAAATTAATCGACAGAATATTTTATTTAAAATCTAAAGAAGAAGATTCTTAAATACTAAAAAGAATATATTGAAAATAATAAATATAGTATTTATTTAGTTATAAATAAAAGAATTAAATTAAACTAATATTTTTATATTATTAAGACGCGCGAATCAGTGACATAAATATAAGAATTATAAGAAAAAGCGAGAGATAATATAGAATAAACTAATAAAATAAGATTTTTAAAAAGTAGAGATAGATTTTTAAACAATAGTTAATAATAGTAGAATAGAGCTAGTAATAATTTATTTTATAATTTACATAGACTTATTATACTAGTTTTAAGCAGTTAATTCAGCAGCGATAGAGATAATAAAGAATTAGAATTATTAAGATTCTAAGAATAAAATAATAAACGAGACTAAAAAACCTATAAAAATTATAATACTAAAAATAATAAGATCTACTAAATCTTAAAGAATAACAAGAACTTATAGAGCTCAGATAGATTAGAATATTAGATAAAAAGATAATAAAGAATATATATATATAGTATATATCTTGAGATTATATTACTAAGTTAAGTAAATTCTAAATTGATTAATTAGAAGCAAGAAATAGAAGTAGGTTAGAAAGTACTAGAATAGCCGATATTAAGAATTACTAGATAGTTAGTAGTTAATAGATAGATAGAGATAACTATTAGTCGCGAGATTATGAGATTTTAGATTTAATTTATTTATACACGCTAGTCTCTTTTAGGCCGCCTACTAGTAATTACTATAGAATAGCCTTCCTACTCCCGCTGCGCGGGAGCAACCCTGTATGGCGGCCATATAAATCAGGCACGCTAGGACAGGTTAATAAAATCTACTACTACTACTACTACTACTACTAGATATATATATTAAATATCTTTATAAAATAATAAAAAAATCTAGATTTTTTTATTCATTAATATTATATCTAGTTCGATATACTATTCTTTTTTGGAATCTTATCTATAACTATAGACTGAATTATTGTTTCTATCTTATAATTCTAAATTAATAAGAACTCCAGCTATTTTAAATACTCTCTATAGTATCTAAGTCAGTAAGATCTACCAATAGTAATTTCAGAAAAATATTTTTTTATATATCTTTATTTTCTTACTTATAGTCTCAGCCGGCTCCATATTTAACTGATTAATTAATAATATTAATCCTATCTTATATACTTTCTCTTTAATTTTAGTTTATTTTAACAAATTTTAAAGCTCTGCTAAACTCTTCTTAGTAATCTACTATATTTATTAATAGTAATCTAAGTAGAGTATCTTACTAATTATTTTTTTCTTATGATTTCGGGTTCTGCAGTAATATCTTTATACTATAGAGATATAATAATATATATAGAGCTACTATAATTAGCAAGCTTATTTAACTGCTTTCTAATTAGACATGTTAATGGAAGGGTGGGGTGGGGTTATCGGCGGCCCTCTACCCACCCACAGGGTTCTGGGTAGAATATTAAAGTCAATAATACCCATCCTAATAATCCTAGAAAATCAGCTAGGGTATCCTAATTATCTATATATTTAGAAATATAGTAGATTATTATCTAATTAAATTAGTCCGAATAATTAAGTACTTAATCTATTAGATACCCTATATAATAATATAGTATTTTATATATTTTATATATATTAATACAGTAATATTATAATATAAAATATTTATATAGCTATTATTTATAGATATTTTACTCTATTTTATCCTATAAATAACCCAATAATCTACCTGGGTTTAAATCTATTTTCCAGAATCCTATAAGTATTAGAAGTCTATTCCAGAATCCTACCCGGCTTCTACCCAGGCCGGGTGGGGTAGGGTTTTTAGGGTGGGTTTAACATGTCTATTTCTAATATTTAGATATAAAGTCAGGATTTATAAATAGACTTAGTTTTATTATCAGTATTAATTTCTTGATAGTTTTATATACTACCACTATTAGAGTTATTATTTCTAGTTTCAGGCGAGCTTTAATAATCTAAAAAAGATCTATTTTATACTATAAAACCTCTATAATAGTCTTCTATAATATCTTAATATTTATTTCTTTCTAGTTTCTTCGCGGGATTATTTTAAAAACCAGTATTTTTATATTTAATATTATTCTCAGAGATTAGTAATCTAATTAATGATTTATATTATTAACTTATTTATAATAAATCAGGCGGTCTATCAGATTTCATAATAAAAAAACTATATTAATTATTGATATCTATCTATTTTATTTCTATATTAATAGATCTAGCTTATCCGCTAGATATAGATTATTTCTATCTATTATTTTTAGAAATTCTTTATCTTTTCTATTTTTTTAGCAGTAGAGTCTCGTCTCTCTATAAGAAATAATAAATATTAAAGTTTTTTATTATTATCTATTTTACTTCCTTAGCGTTAAATTACTAAATCTTTTAATTTTAATATTAATGTTACAGATAGCCGCAGGCTTGGCATACTAATTTGAACAGTATGCTAGTTCCGGTGAGGAATCGATAAGGATTCTTATCAGTTCCGGTAGGACCACACCACTGTCATGTGTTCCGTCTTCCTCACCTCGCTGCCCCTCCATTCCCATAAGGGGTGAAGCCACAGACATCACCACTATCCCATCCATGGGGGATAGGGGGAGACCCCTTGTATATTAGTTGTCCATAGGACCCCCCTGATTCTAAAAAGCCCAAGAATCAGTCTAGGATTGAATCCAGTGATACCTTCTTCTACTATTCACTTGATTGACAGGCTTATCTACCCTGTACTAGTAGATTCTTCACAATTAAATTATTCTCGTTTTTAATGAATTATATATATTATAAATTATAAATATTCTCAGATTCTTTTTTTTCCGCTAATAGATAATTTTAATTTATTAATAATTTTTCAGTATTATTTAGTATATCTAGCTCTCCGATATAATTTATTTTAATATTAATAAATATATTTTTATTTACTTTTTCTTTTTATTCTTTCCCGCTTTTTTAATCCTGTCTAGTCGGCCAAAGTCACGACTTTTAGAATATAAAAAATAATAAATTTAACTAGCTAATTAATATATAGTTTTATTTAGCGTGTTAACCCAGAACTCTTAAATTATTAGAATATTAGTCGCTAATATTTTATAATTCTAAAAAAAATAATCATAATCTTGTTTTTAATTCTATATATATTATATTAAAGAATTTTACGATTAGTAACTAAATTTATTAGATAATAATTTATCTTTATTATCTTTGCTGCTTACTATTAAATATTAATACTTGGAATAAATTAGTACTTTTTTCGGTGTGCCTACTTACCTCTAGCCCTAGCTTATAGATATTCTAAGCCGGGGCCTGAGTCTAAATATAAATCTTCCAAGTGTCTATCTCTCCAATAATATTAGTAAATATATTATTTAGAGTTACTAATTAATATTTTCTAGATACTAGTTTATATATAATGTAGTAAGAATCTACAGAAGCTTTCAGATTTTTAAAAAATTATAGTTAGTACTAACTATATATTATTATCTATAATTTTCTCTATTTTCTCGCGTTTTATACACTTTTTTATCAGCTTATGAAGATTACTTATGAATAATATAAAATTTTTCTAATTTTATAACTATCTCTAAGCTAGTATGATTTCAGTGTCTAAAGCTATTAATTAAAAAATTAAAATTACTAAATCTATTCTAAAATCTTGAATTAATCTCAATAGATCTATATTTTCTGATTTTATTAATTTTAAATATAGATGGCTAACTGGCTGTTTTTTCTACTTCTTAGAGTTTTTAATAAACTATATTAATAATATTTTATATCTAATTTTTATTTACGGCCTCAAGAAATCTAATATTTAAATTAGTATTCTAAAAGTGATTCTTTTACCTAGAAACTTCTAAACTTAAGTCTAAGTCTAAGCTCGATAGCTAGAAAAAATATAATATTCTAATCTTACTATAAATAAAATCTATTTAACTTTAGTTATTATTTTCTTCTTAATTTTATATATTAAACTAGAGATTTGATAGTCTTCTCTACAGTTAATATATTTAATTATTATAGCTTAGTCTTACTTAAATATTTTTAGAATAAGTATAGAGCTATATAAATACTATATTTAAATTTATATAAATACTAAACTTAAATATATTCTGATTTCTAATATTTATTATATAACTTAGATCTTGTTTCGCGGCAAAAAATTATTATTATTTATATAACTGATTTTTAGATTATTTTCCTCTAAATAACTATATTTATTATATAGAGATTAATAAACTTAACTATAAGTAAATTTATCTATTTTTTTAAGCTTAATTAACTACTCTAAATAGAGAATTCTAGTATTTTTATATCTATTTATTTAGATATATTAATTATCACGAATTAATCTAGCTGTTTTCTAGATTATAGTTTTAGTTATAGTACTAATTAATCTGATCAAGATATTATATATTATTATATTCTATAAAAGAAACTGAATATAGGCCCCCAAACTAAATACTTAAGTCTAGTAATTTTTTATTTATCTAAAGATCTTATCTATACCGCCGATAATACTTAAAACAAGATATTATTTAAAAATAACTATCTTATAATAATAAATATTACTAAGTCGAGTGCTATACTAATATATTTTTTTACTATTAAGTATCGAGTTTTCTTAGCATATCCAAGAATCTTATCCACTAATATTTAGTAAAGATTATTTCTAAATATTATATTTCTTATTTTAACTATAATCTCGCTGTCCGATAAAAATTTTATATATAGTAGTTGTAAAATAGATAATTCTACTAATTAGAAGAACAATAAATGTATCTAAATAGTTCTCTGATGCTACTACTTTATATACAAATTCTTCTAGAAGATTGCGGACGAGCTGGCTTTTAAAAAATTTAATAAAAATAATAAATCAGTTCTTTTTTTAATAATTTAGATATGTTAATCAATATGTTTAGTCTCGGCGAGAATTAACTATAAAGTTTTATTGGTCTTATTATCTCTACTATTACTATAATTCTCAGTATTTATATTTTTTTAAGCGAATTCCTTAACTCTTTCGATAAAATAAATAATTTTATGATTAATCTAAATTATAGATCTTTTTTAATTAATATATAGAAGTATCTTATCAGCCGCCTTAAATTTATTTATGTTATTAATCTGACTATATAACCGGCTTGGTGTTCCCTCAGAAAGCTTTTATACCACGGTTTTAGGGGGTGTTGGTTCACTAACCACTATTACTAGCGACCCAGAGCCCCTGGATGGGCGGTACTGGGGTTAAAAGATAGCGGGCGGAGTTAATAAGAATTGAACTAAATCTGAGCCCGAACGAGTCTGAATTGAAGGCGCAATTTCAAAAATTTGATTCGCGCAGAAAGAGTTGTTTGTTTTTAGAGTTTAATAACTCTTTGGGATTTTAGGAGATCTATATAGAGAATATTAATATTAGAAATAAGACAACTCTATTAAATAGTAGTAGTACTATAGATATTATATAAAATATTAATATAGTTTTGGAAGAAAATTATACTAGCTAAATAATAAAATAAAATTACTAATTAGTTTAAAGCTGTGTAAAAAAAAATAGTTTTAATTAATAATATTTTTTGCTAATATATCTAAAGATAGACCGGCTATATTATAAAATATTAGTTAAAATTTATATAAGATCTATCTTTATAATATCCTAATATCTTATTTAATTCTGGAATACCAAGTAGAGAAGACTAAGAAAGAATATATTTATAAAAATATAATTTTAAAGAAAGAGTAAATATTTAAAGACTTTTTTGAATATTATAATAGATAGGTAAAAAAGCTGGCAGGTATATTATATCTAGAAATTCTAATAAGTATTATTAAGTATAGTTATTAAGAGTTAAAAGTAAATGAGAAAAAGTTATAACTAAATAGTTAGTTAAAATTAATTAATTAACTAAATAAGAGTATCGAAATTAATTATATATACTAATAGAAGTAGATTTTAAAAATAGATAGGGGCCGCCGCAGTAATTTTTATATTAGCTTAAAGCTCGACTTATCTAAAGCCCAAATTAGTTTTTATAGTTTACGCAGCAAAGCTATAGAAACTTTATATAGTACTAACTATAATAAAATAGAGACTAGAATATTATAGATAGAGAGAGAGAATTAATAAGAAAATAAAGATATTTTTAGATAGATAGTTTTAAAGATCCTGATCTGATTTTAATTAATATTAGAATAGATAGAGTTAGTAATATATCTAAAATTAGTAACAAAACTATAAAGTATATAACTAATATTCAAATAGATTTCAGCTTATAAAAATATTTTTAAGAATAAGAAGATAGACTAACTAATAAAAAAAATAGTTTAATAGATAATTATTTAGAAAGTCAAGCTAGAAAGAAAAGTATTATAATTAGAAATTATAGTAAAAAGAAGAATTTAATAATAAATTTAAGATTAATAGTCCAGGGTCTAGAAGAATAAATATATAAGTTAATTAATAAAATATTTTATTTAAATTTTAGAAAAAAATATTTTTAAATAGTAAAAAAATATTTAAATAATAAATATAGTACTTATTTAGCTATAAATAAAAAGAATTAAATTAAATTAATATTTTCATATTATTAAGATGCGTAAATTAGCGGCTTATAAATATAGTTAAAAAATATAGATTTTTTAGTATATATTTATAAATATAAAAATTATAAAAAAAAAGAGATAATATAGAATAAATTAATAAAATAAATTTTTTAAAAGATAAAGATAGATTTCTAGAAGATAATTAATAATAATAAAGTAAAGCTAGTAATAATTTATTTTATAATTTAAATATATTTACTATAATAGTTTTAAGTAGTTAATTTAGTAGCAATAAAAATAATAAAGAACTAAGATTATTAGGATTTTAAGAATAAAGTAGTAGACAGAATTAAGAATTATAATATTAAGAATAATAAAGTCTACTAGATCTTAAAGAATAATAAGAATTTATAAGATTTAAAAAGATTAGAATATGAAGCGAGAAGATAATAAAGAACATATATATAGTATATATTATAGAAATATATTATTAAGTTTTTAAATTCTAAATCAACTAATTAGGAGCGAGAAATAAAAATAAATTAAAAAGTACTAGAATTGCTAGTATTAAGAATTGTTAGATAGTTAGTTGTTTAATAAATAGACAGGGGCGACTATTAATCATAAAATTATGAGATTTTTGGTTTAGTTTGTTTGTATGCAGGTTTAATATATTTATATTCCAGGTTTTGTTTACTTTATTTAATTATATTATTCAGCTCTTCCAGCTATCTACTACAATTCTTAAAAGAAAATTTAGATATCTACTTTTTCTCTAAACTTATATCTCTATAAATATTATTTTTTCTAATCTTCTTTATCCCGCACTTCGAGATTAAATAAAATATTGAAATATTATAAATACAAGCTTTATATAGATCCTAACTAATATCTTATGATACAGCTGATTTATCTCTAATTATATCGATAAGAAATATAGCACTATATTTAATATTCTAGCTATAATAATTTAAAAAATATTAATTAATACTACTAATTTTTTTTATATAACTTTAAACTAATTAGTAATCTAATTCTATTATTTAATATTAGTATAATATTTTATTAAAATTATATTAATATCTATAATATTATTACTATCTAATAGAGCCGTCTTATCTTTAATAGTAATATTTTTTATATAAAGTCCCTAAGACCTCGAAAAACTATTAAATATTTATCTATTTTAATTATAATCTGTAAATAATACTTTCCGAAAATAAATCCCAAATCTAGCTAGAATCTAAAATATTACTCTATCTATTTTAACATCTCTATCATAACTATAAATAATTATAGCAGGATATATTAAGATCTAATATCTCTATTAAAAATAATAAAATAGATTAAATAAAACTTATCTAAAATAAATATTAATATATATATTTTTATTTATTTATCCGTCTCTTTATGAATTTATTAAAATTTATTAATTATCTTCGTATTTTTTATCGCGAGAATATATATATCATTAACCTAGCTATATATAAATAATAGTTAATCCCGAGCTACAGCTCTTAATTAAAGATATATTACAAAGAAAATAAAAAATGAATAATATTAAAAATTATTATAGAATTTTTATAGATATATTAACTAATTTAAATATTCTCTTGGATATTCTAATCCGCATACTCTAGTTTATTAAAAATACTTTAATTTAAAAAATTAAAAACCCTAAACTCTTTATATATAGAGTATATACTAAATATTAATAATTTATATTATTATAAATTTTATTAATATCTAATAATATTATATTAACTATCAGATATTTTTTTCTCTTATATAATATATAATATATATCTTATCTAGTAAAATCTGGATTATATATTCTATTAATATTCCCCGGCGCCCCCCTAAATATATTACAAATAGTAGAGAATACTTCTCTATTATATAACTAATTCTCTTTACTACTACTATATTTAGAATTTTATTTAATATATTAAGTAGAGTTACTAGACAATAAAAATTATTTATTTAATATCTATATTTCTTACTCTTTCTTAGTACTACTATAATAGATCTCTAAAAATAGATAAAGTTATATTCTAGCCGGATATATATATTAAATATCTTAATAAAATAATTAAAAAATTAAGATTTTTTTATTAATTAATATTATATCTGATTCGATATGCTATTCTTTCTCGAAATCTTATTTATAGTTGCTGACTAAATAGTAGTAGTAGTAGTAGTAGTAGATTTCATTAACCTGTCCTAGCCTGCCTGATTTATATGGCCGCCATGCAGGGTTGCTCCCGCGCAGCGGGAGTAAAAGGCTGCTCTACAGCGGCCGCGGAGCGGCCCGAATAAGAATAATATAATTAAATAAAGTAAACAAAACCTGGAATACAAATATATTAAATCTATATATAAATAAGCTAAACCAAAAACCTTATAACTTCGCGACTAGTAGTCGTCCCTATCTATCTATTAAATAGCTAACTATTTAATAATTCTTAATACTAGCAATTCTAGTACTTTCTAATCTATTTCTATTCCTTATTTTTAATTAGTTAATTTAGAATTTACTTAACTTAATAATATACTCCTATAGTATATATTATATATTATTTATTATCTTCTTATTTAATATTCTAATTTCTCTAAACTTTATAAGTCTTTATTATTCTCTAAAATCTAGCAGATCTTATTATTTTTAATATTATAATTCTTATAGATCTTCTAGCTTTTTTTAATCCTGTCTGCTATTTTATCCCCGAAATCCTAATAATTCTAGTTCTTTATTATCTCTATTACTACCGAATTAAGTGCTCGAAACTAGTACAGTAAACCTATTTAAATTATAAAATAAATTAATATTAACTCTACTCTACTATTATTAACTATTTTCTAGAAATCTATTTTTACTCTTCGAAAATCTTATTTTATTAGCTTATTCTATATTATTTTTTATTTTTTTATAATTTTTATACTCTATAGATATATATTAAGAGATCTATATTTTCTAATTATATTTATAGATTACTGATTCACGTATCTTAATAATATAAAAATATTAGTTTAATTCGATTCTCTTTATTTATAATTAAATAAATACTATATTTATTATTTTTTAAATATTTTTTTAGTATTTAAGAACTTATTTTCTTAAGTTCTAAATAAAATATTTTATTAGCTGATTTATATATTTATTTTTTTAAATTTTAGATTATTAATTCTAAGCTTTCTATCGGTTTCTTTTCTTTACTATAACTTCTAGTTATAATACTTCCTCTTCTAGCTTAACTTTTTAGGTAGATTTCTGCTGAACTATCTTCTTTATTTATTAATTTATTTTTTTATTTCTGGAGATGTTTTTATAAGCCCAAATCCATCAAAATATAAGCTAAATTTTATTATTATTTTTTTTATTAGCTCTAGATATACTGTAAGCTCTGTCTATTCTAATATTAATTAAAACCAAATCAGGATCTTCAGAACTATCCTATCTTATTATATAAAAATATCTTTATTTTTCTATTAATTCTCTTTCTTTATTTAGAATACTTTAGTCCTTATTTTACTATATAACTGGCACTATTTAAAGCCTCTATAGCTCCGCTATATAAACTATAGAGGCTGATTCGGGCCCCAAATAAGTAGAGTTTTAAGTTAGTATAAAGATCATTATAATAGTCAGTATCTATTTCTAAAACCCGCTTCTATTAATATATATAATCAATTTCGGTATCTCTATTTAATTAATTAGTTAATTATAACTAACTAGTTAATCTACTAGTTAATTATAACTCCTTCTCGTCTACTCTCAACTTTTGATAACTATTTTTAGTAATACCTACTAAAGTTCTTAAATATATATCTGCGGGCTTTTTTAGTGTTCTATTATAGATTTTAGAAAAATATTTATTCTTCTTTTAAATTTATATCTTTATAGATATTATCTTTTTTAACTTCTTCTATCTAGTATTTCGAAATTAAATAAGATATTAAAATACTGTAAATATAAATCTTATACGAACTCTAACTAATATTTTATAGTATAGTTAGTCTATCTTCAAATATATTAGTAATAAGTATAGCTCTATATTTAAAGCTCTAGCTGGAGTATTTCTAAAAATACTATTAATTAGAATTATTATTTTTTTCTATATAATCTTAAACTAATTAGTAACTTTATTCTATTACTTAGCTGGTATAATTTTTTTCTAGAACTATACTAATATTCTATATAATATCTGCGATATTATTACTACTTAATAAAACTATCTTATTCCTAATATTAATACTCTTTCATAGATCCCCTAAGCCCTAAAAAGCTATTAAACTTTTGTCTACCTTAGCCACAGTCTCTAGTATCGAATTGATGATGATAAATCAGAAGAAAATTATATAATCATAAAGATTAGTATAATTCCTTAATCGAGAATAATCATCTGAATAGCTTCAACAGAGATAAAAATAGAAAATATTAAAAATTAAAAGATTAAAAGCT
>VCAU01000230.1:0-18142 GCA_015844325.1 Aspergillus nanangensis | reverse complement strand
TGTTTCGATTTACGCCTGAATGGTGGCATGGTGGTTGTTGAAAGTTGAGGGTGGAATACGCGTTGGGGGTGGTGGAGAAAAACACCGGCCGCCCGGGATGCACCGGCCGCCCGGGAATTACGTTAGTCTTCAAGGATTGGCTTAGTCTTAATGGGCGCCAGCCACCAAGCCACTGAACAACGGAGGGTTGATGTTTCCCCCTCCTCTCTGATCAATAATAATAATAACATTCACTGATATATGCCACTAGGTGAGTAGGCGACGGGATTTCCATTCTGCACTCCAACTAGTACTATTGCCGTGTGGGGAGGGCACTAAACTAGACCCGGTTGTTAATCCTTAGATGAGGTGGTGGTGATATCATCGACACGGGTTATCTTGGTCAGTTAGTTCTTACTTATTAGTAGCCCTCCATTCCTATCACCATTAATAGCAACAATACAGAGTAATAATATAAATTAATACTGATCATTTTATTTCAAGATTAGTATTTTTTTATTTTTATTTATTATTAGAAGGGAGAGTCTTAATGATGTGCATATTAATAGTAAAGAAAGATTCCAAAAAAAAAAAAAAAAAAACAACTTGAAATTGTGGGTGGTGTAACTCTACTGGTACCTTGACCGTATTCCCGGAAAGTAAAGTCCAAAAACCGGGATTGAACCATAATCAAGATTTCTAGATCGGATCCAGCTGTAGTAAAAACCACAATGGTGATCTGAAACGGCAGGTAAGAACCAGGTCAATTAGCCTCCAGATAAGAATTAACATCGAAGAAAGTACCGGTAGGTAGTGGTCACAAGCCCAGCTCTTAATTGCGTGAACTTCAGATCGATGACCTCACCATTTCCGTCTTCATACCTGAGGCACACTATCCGCGCCTGATCTGATTTCGGATGGAGAAACTCTCATATCAATGTTCATGTCACAAGCCTAACGTGCTTTTTGGGCCAGTGAGCATGGACGCCCAATCTGATACATCTGATACTGAGATGTCTCACCGGAAAGAGACGCGACGCCACGCGGACATTCCCAGGCTTACTCAATTAAACATTCCCACCACCGCCACTTTTTGTTTGTACTTCTTCCGAGAAATGCCATTCTCGAAAGGGGGGGAAAGTAGACTAGTCTGTAGCGTGGTTTACTGTCCACAGGGTCAGCTTCACCATGCCCAAGCTTCCGCAGTCGGGGTTGCCTGCCGAGAAACCGCCGTCGGCAGAGGGAAGAGCTAATCTGGGTTAAAGTTGAACACACCCCAATGTGACAGGGAGACCCTCAGATTAGCTCCATTATGGTCGAATTCCCCGTTAATACCTTGCGTTAATACGTACTCAGGCACGTCTCTCCCCCTTACTTTAACTTTGTCCCCGTGGCCGGGCCGTTACCACGTCGATCTGCTCGACGCTTGGTGGTGATGTTGGCGTATTTGCATGCTTTCGCAGAGCTGCTCGCAAGGGTGTCTGGCTCGAAAAAAAAAACGTAGATACACGGGGAATCACCCGTGCAGGTGACCCATCTTACCCCCACCATTTCCTGAGCGAGAGGGAGAGAGGCTTCTCAATCACTTCTCCAGCAAGACTTTGGAATTTGTCAGCATTGTCCGATAGCTCATGAACCTCGTGGATGTAGTCTCCAGGGCAGTGGACAAGGCTACTGAAACCAACTATCGTCAATCTCGTTTATGTTCATCAACCCATCGCCCTCTAGTAGACTTGGATCTCCAACACCTTCTCCCCCAAAATTCTCGCTTTCCATGAATAAATCGTCGAAGCTAGACTGGCCAAGGGCCATCGCATCCTCATTGTTATTGCCCATCTGACCATCTGACTGCTGTCCACCCAAAACCCCAGCCTGTTCTAATTCAAGGTCCAATGCATCCCCTCCCGCCGGAGGGTTCGGGTCTGTTGCCTGAGCATCTGGTATCGTGTTTGTGGATGGGTCGTTGATCTTTTCTTGTTCGTTACCGCCCGGCATGCTCATACCGCTAGCATTTGCACCCGACAGAAAATTCTCGTTGCCCATATTATCGTCTCCAAAATCCAGGTTTAAGTCAAAATCGTTGGGGCCTTCGGAGTTGTTCAATGCGGAACTGAAATTGAGATCTCCCGCCCCAGAGGCGGGTTGGTCTGTGTGAGCCAGTGTATCGCCGGTGTTTTCTGTGATTACGGCTTGCTCTGGGGGGTTTTGCGTAGCCGAGTCACCATCAGCCCGTGGTAGTTCGGGGGAGGTGGCTTCTTCAGTGGGGTTTGGAAGGGCCGGGTTGATATCGATTGCCTTCTCGGGTTGCGACACAGGTTCAGGCCCTGGTTTCACCTCTGGTTCGCTCATTATGACATCGCCTGGCGGTTTCAATGTGGCCTTTTTAGCCTGTATTGCGTCGTAATCCCTCTCCAAAAAGGTCTTGGCGATAAACTGTTGACTGGTTAGATAAGGCCAATTTTTGGAGGTCAGACTTGGCCGGATATTACGAACAATCTGCTGTGATAGCTCATCTAGAGCGCTCTGAAATTTCTCATGCGCAATTGGAATAGAGCGTTTCAGTTGGGCTTTAGAATGAGTGGAGGCACCTGACCGGAAGAATCGACCAGTCTCAACAAGCTAAGGAAGGGTTAGAGCCCCCGAAGAGATAAGGCAATGATATTGCGTCAAGAGCTTACTGTCTGGTTCACTGTTGTAGTGAGTATGTTGAGGGCTTCCGGGTGTGCCATGATTGCGGGAGACCGACGTGTGTGGTATGATGTTGGAATAAAGCGTTCTTGAGGGTAAGAGCTAGGGGGGGATGAACAAGATTGCTACTGGAAAAAGTATTGGAAGACAGCTCCGTAAGGTCTTGTTGATGTGCGCAGAAAAGGCCGAAGAACAAAGAGGGAGTTTTGTACGACACGACCGCCACTAATGCGCGGGATGATACAGGCCCGACCAGATGAGCCAATGGAAAGGGGGGAGGAGAAAAAAAAAACAAAAACAAAAACGCGACACCCAGTCGGATCGACGGCGCTTGAATATAGACCGAGCCGGAGACACGAGAGAGGGGGCAGTAAGAACAGACCAGGACTGGGGAGAGGACTGGAAGTGGCCAGGGCACAGGAGCTAGAGGAGGATTGGAGGAAGTAACTACGTACAGAAAGCTCCAGGCGAGATCAGTTGTTAAGCGCCCTTGGGTGGGGCTAACGCAAAGGGGCTTAGTGTGTCTCCCCACCCGCAGCGGCTCTTGACCATCCAATAATCCAAGCCAAACTCCTCCTGTCCAGATCATCGCAGCACACCTTAGTCTCTACAATAATCCTCCTCTCTCTCTCCCTCTCTCTTAGCCTCTTCCTCTTTTCCCCTTCTTCTTCTTCCGCTTCCTCTTCCTTTCATCTCTTGTGTGGTTTATCGTACTTTTTCGCCGGTGTTGGGAACTTGAAAGTCTTTTCTCCCTTCCCCCCTCCCCTTTGTTTTTATTTCTTTTGTGTTTCTTTTTCTTTTCCTTCACTCCACTCCCAAAAACGTGAGCTTGTCCCCCGTTGCTCTAATTTGTTGGGGTCGTGGTTGAGAAAGTCCGTGTTTGAGTCCGCCTGATTTCTAGCGCCTTTTGATCCATCACGAAGCTATTCTTTTCTCTTCTCCTCGTCTCGCCTTGACAGCTGTCTCGATCACCTTGACTTGGATTTAACCTCTCATTCATGTATGATCTGGCTTCCTTTTCCTCTTCCCCTTTAACATCACTTTAATGGTCCCCTCCCCCCCACCGCGCATTACATTACTTCCCGCCTTCAATACCAGATGGGTGACTGCGTATCGCCCTGCATCCTTCCATCACGAAATAGACCCCATATCTCCCTCCACGACCATTCCCCCCTCTCGTCACACGATATTAACATTTATTAACTTGTGAACTGTCCTCCCATCTAGTCATCAGTTCTGTTCGTCCTTTCCCTTCAACAATGGCCGAGAACGCCCCCGCTTCGACTTCCTCCACTCTCCCTCTCCCTCCGCAGACTGCGTCTGGTCAGCAGTACGATGGTTCCCAGGGCAATGGTCAGGCCAACCAGTCCCATATGCCTCCTCCTCCCCGCCCGCCCGTGGTGATTCCACAGAACACCAACCCTATCCCCACGGCTATCACCTCTCCCATGTCCGGTGGTATGATGTCTCCCACCAGCGCTGGAGGCTATGTACGTCGGGCTGCCCCCGAGCCAAACAAGCGTGCGCTTTACGTTGGTGGCCTGGACCAGAGAGTGACGGAGGATGTCTTGCGGCAAATTTTTGAAACCAGCGGTCACGTTCTTAGTGTGAAGATCATTCCGGACAAGAACGTAAGTTAATCTTGACCATGTGGTTGACAGCGGAGAGTTCTGGACCAACAAGCGCTGACCCCCGCAAAAGTTCAATAGTAAGGGATACAACTATGGCTTTGTTGAGTTTGACGATCCTGGTGCAGCGGAGAGAGCCATGCAGACTCTGAGCGGACGCCGGATCCACCAGTCGGTATGTATTTACCGTGCATCTAGTGCCCGCCTTTCGGATTGTTTTTCTGATATATGTTGTAGGAAATTCGAGTCAACTGGGCCTATCAGTCCACCAGCACGAGCAAGGAAGACACCTCGAACCATTTCCACATCTTTGTCGGCGACCTGAGCAATGAAGTCAACGATGAGATCTTGACACAGGCCTTCTCTGCCTTTGGTTCCGTGTCAGAGGCACGTGTCATGTGGGACATGAAGACAGGTCGCTCCCGAGGCTATGGGTTTGTCGCTTTCCGTGATCGTGGGGAGGCCGATAAGGCGTTGACTGCCATGGATGGTGAATGGCTTGGATCGCGTGCCATTCGTTGCAACTGGGCGAACCAGAAGGGCCAGCCTTCCATCTCCCAGCAGCAGGCTCTGGCAGCCATGGGCATGACCCCAACCACACCTTACGGTCACCACCATTTCCCTACCCATGGCGTCCAGAGTTACGATATGGTTGTTCAGCAAACCCCACAGTGGCAGACCACGTGTTATGTGGGTAACTTGACCCCTTACACTGCGCAGAATGACCTCGTCCCACTCTTCCAGAACTTCGGCTTTGTTTTGGAGACCCGTCTCCAGGCAGACCGTGGGTTTGCATTTATCAAGATGGACACGCACGAGAATGCTGCCATGGCGATTTGCCAGCTCAATGGCTACAATGTCAACGGGCGTCCCTTAAAGTGCAGCGTATGTGTGCCCCTTTCTACCTCGAGCTTTCTCGATATTCTTTGCAAGACTTTTCTCACTAATTGATGCAGTGGGGTAAGGACCGCCCCCCTACTGGCCAGTTCGACAATTACTCTGGTCAGCAGGGTAACTCGCCTTTCAATAACAATCCCACTCCATTTTTCCCTCAGTACAATGGCCCCGGGGGACCGATGACTCCCCAAGGTAGAGCTCCTGGGTTTGATCATATGTGATTTGCATACACGGCTAACTTTTGTGAGACAGGGCCTAATCCGGCTGGAAGAGGCTGGGACCAGAGTGGAATGGCTGGTCAGAACTATGGCCAAGTACCAGGGAATGCAGGCTATGGCCGCGGACAAGCCAACTCTGCTTCTGGTTGGAACCAAGCAAACAATGCCAACTACGGGAATGGCTTCAGCGGCTACCAAACCTAGCCACTTCATTCATATTCAACCCAGTCCAGTCAGTCTTCACCAAACTTAGCTTGAACCGTTAGTTGGGTATAAGTTCGGCTACCAAACAGCATCGGTGACAAGAAGAGGTTTTTTTTTTTTTTTTTTCTTTCTTCTCTTTCTCTTCTTATTGCTCTCCGCCTTTCGCGTTTAATTATCTTCCTTTCTCTTTCTCTATGTTTCATCCTCACTTCTCAATGTTCACCTCCCCCTTTTTTTTCCTTTCTGATTTCATCCCCCTTTTTTTGCCCCTATTGTTGAACTCTTATTCTTTATGGTCTGCCCGTACTCAGTGGATTTTTAAGCGCAACTCCCATTCTCAAATGCTTCTTTCTGAAATGAAATTTTGTGTGTTATCGTACACCCAATACCCCCAAGTCCACTTTGTTGAATCGAATTTCCTATGCCTTCTTCTTTCCACACATGTGTGCCAGTTTGATCAAGAGCTTCTTGGACTTCCCATTCAAGCGTTCTGCGGAATAAATTAAAAGTACCTCTTCCTGTTTTCGTTCGCTTTCTCCTTGGCCCAAGCTTTGAATTATCATTCGATAAATTGCCTTTGGATTTGTACCGTATCTCTCTAGTATGTACCTTTGGTCTAGCCAAGAGGCCGGTCTGTCTTTTATGCTTGCGTGCAACTTGCCTCTCTGATAGCGACGTTTTTGTTCTCCCCGATTCTGTGACTTTGGCATGAGTTTCACATATTCCTTGGTTAACAGACAAAACGCCCTGTATTTGACGATGCTCTGCGATTGATTGCATCTGATCAGTATTTCTTAACTCTCATGATACCAACACTCTCCCATCTCCTTTAGCAGTTAACTTATGACTGATGATGCCCTGGCGTTTTGAATATAATATACTTGTTTGTTGGTTGTCCTGTATGCAAACGAAATATGCGAGTCCTTACGGCTCGTGAAGCAGAAGACAAAATATATATTAACATTTATTTTTTTCTATATCAAGAAAACCCCCCTGGCTGAATTTTGATGGTGAATACCATACTTGCATGATATTTTAATATCCATCATAGTTAGGTAAGTACCTGGATTGGTTGGATGTTGGTTGTTCCATCTGCGGTAACGGGAAAAGGCTTGGCCTGCCACTCGTCGGCCGGAACGGTCGCCGCCCCTTCGGCCTCGCCTCTCCCCCAGGTCAACTCCGAAACACAATTAAGTAATACCAAAAACATATTGTCGGCGCCAGTCAATTTGGATGTGTACAGTCTAATGGCCAGCTGAGCTATCACTGCCCAGCTTGCGCCAAATGGAAGATGCAAGCGACAGACGAAACGGGGCTCTGTCGCTGAACCACGACGATGAACTGTCAGGGCGTGCGCGCTCTGGGAGCGCAAGCAGTGGTCACAAGCGCAGCACATCCGGCTCCTTATTATCCAGGCTCTCATTTCTTCGCATGATTCAAGCCAGCCAACCCACGCCCGAACGAGAACATTCCGGAATCGGCAGGGACGATGGCAGCGATTTCAGTTCCAGCTTACGTGGAGGAAGGGCAATGACCAGCGCGCTGCAACAGCGACGTACGCGACGCAGACGGGGATCACTACGGAAAACAGCCCTGCTAGGCACTCGGCTTGACTACCGCGACAAGAAAGCCACCAGAACTGCAGCGGACGTGTTACGTGGCGGAGAGCTTACGACAGACCAACGACAACAGCAGCACCATCACCACCACCACCAACCACCCTTTATCTCGAGCTCCGACATGCGCCCGTTGACCGATTCAGTCCCTGCCTCGGACGGTGTCCACCTACACGAGAGAAGAGAGCAGGGAAGAGATGAAAATACTACGACATGGGGATTGATGGATACACAACAGACAACCCTTGACCCGTCGGCTCCGCACCGCCGACCGGACATCACGAAGGATAACATGCTGGGCGGGGAGGTGACCACCGACGACGAAGATGTCGTGTCTTTCCCACGGCTCAAGAATACCAATGCCGCAGTCGCGGCTGCTGCGGGGCTACATCTTCCACCACCGACGGCACCCTCGGATTCGTACTATGCGCTGCAGGCGGATCAGACGTACAGAGCCGCTATGCATCGGTCGAAAACGGCACTTCCAACTGATCTAGCCAGTGGCCAGGAGATTGTATGGGATTATTCAGACACGGAGTGGTGGGGGTATATCATTTTGATCGTGACATGGCTGGTTTTTGTCGTGGGAATGGGTAGCTGCTTTGGTGTCTGGAGCTGGGCTTGGGATGTTGGGGAGACCCCTTATGCACCTCCTGAGCTGGAGGATGACCCTACTCTTCCAATTGTCGGATATTATCCGGCTTTGATTATCTTGACTGCTGTTATGTCGTGGGTGTGGGTTGTGGTTGCATGGGTGGGGATGAAGTACTTCAAGCATGCGAATATTTCCGGGGATGATATATGAAAGGGATCTCTCTCTCTTTCATCATTATGTACACTATTTACTCATTGTCAGAGAATCTTCTATTATCTGGCACTCTAGATTTCCATCGTAATTGCTAATGATCAACCTATAACTCCAAGACAAGCCAATATTTGTATTGGCCCAAACATGTAACTATTTAACATGGCCCGATCCAACACCAATATACCCATGACTCCAACAGGGGAATCCCCTCCCCCCAAAAACGCACAAGTTGCAAAGATTTTAGTGCACACGAGTATCAATGGGACAACGCGCATTTGTTCGCGACATCTAATTGATGCTGTGCCAAATTTCCACTGATGTTCTCAATGGCAGACCCATTAATGCGAATCACTGGACCTTTTTGGTCGCCAGTGGTCACTCTGCTAAGCTCGTCTGCGACCTGGGGGGGAACAGTCGTTCCAGGAGCTGTGCTGACGAGGCCTTTGGACACAGCATAGCACGAGGAGCGATCATGGTTTAAATCTTCGCTGTAAAATTCATCCATGATGGGATGCAACATGACTGTCTGTTTGTGTATCGTGACGATCGAGTTGGCCGGAACTGACACCCAATTATCTGAAGACTGATGCATTAGTACCTTTTTATCGGATGGGCCAAGGTGACAAACAACTTACGTCTCTCAAAAGTGATAGGCTCGCTAGCCACCAAAACGATATCCGCGCCCTTGTCATGACGCTCCATCTTGAAATGGCCCTTATCTTTCCCTTCCTTCCACTTCGTCCCCGACGAAAAATACAGACTCGCCGGCTCATCCGTCTTACTACTAATGTACCGGGTGCAAACCACGGTCTGGCCATCCGTCACGGCAAAATTCAGCAAACTGCGAGTTTCCACCCCCGAAACATTATGTCGTTTAGGGATGTCACGGATGAACTCGTTGATCTTGGCGATAGTCTTGACCATGACGCGGCGCAGAAGGGCCTGTCCAAAGCCCTCCGGGCCAGGATCGGAACTCGGATCCACGCCCTCCTTCTCGAGGAGGTCGAGGAACAATGCGAATGCCCACTCGCTGTCCGTGCCACCCTTGACGCCCAGATACCAGCGATCCGCGAGTGAGTCCGCCAGCGTTCGCTTGATGTAGTGCCATCCGCCGACATTGCCGTTGTGCATCCACATCAGTCTCTGATGCTGAAACGGGTGGCAATTGTTATCGGACAGGGCGCCCTCGGTGGTGGCGCGAACATGTGCAAAGATCAAGTTGGAGGATGTCTTGGAGGCGAGACGCTCTAGGTTCTCGCAGTTCCACGCAGGAAGCGTGGACGTGAAGATGCATGGCTCCGGGCCGAGCTTGGGATCGGTGTAGAAGCCTACACCGAAGCCGTCTCCGTTTACGGGACGGCGGTTGTCCTGTGTCACAACAGTTAGCTTACGGTTTTTTTTTTTCTTTTCTTTCTTTCTACCTGTGGTGTGTTTGCAGATTGGAGCTCAAACATACCAGTCTCAGACGTGAATCATACGACTGAGTCAAGATAGAGTGACTTGGTTCGGTGACCAATTTACTGAGACGAATCTCATGCCTGCCTTTGTATACCTGGAGAAGAAGCGGTCAGATAAATGATATACAGGTATAGCTAGCATGGGGCGGTTCTTTCCCCCCGGAGAACCTACCAGGAAGCGGCACATGATCAGGGCTGATTATGACTCCTAATATAAGGAAGGGTTGTGGGGTTATGAAGGAGAGGTGTTCGAAATTTTGAATGTTTTATGGTGCAATAATGTTGCACAATGACTGGAAGCAAGGGAAGTCCCTATCTTGTTTGTACTGGGGACAACAAGTATTGTGAATCACGAGATGATGATTGAGTTCAGTTTCTCGACTATTATTGTTTATTGCTGAAATCACCGTCCAAGCTGCAGCAAGAGCAATTGAGTCTGGTCCAGGGATTGGAACTCAGAAGTCAAATCCACAAGAAAATAATAATATATATACCGGAGTAAAAAAAAAATATCTGGATCTGTAAATTTAGTCGGTGTACATATGCTGTCACGTCATGTCGCCATTCCAGCGCCACGTGACTCACACCCAACCTTTTACGGCAGACGAAGCGGCCAGACGCGCAGGTCACGGGATGCGGGATCGACGACGTCGTGGAGTGGAAACGGGATGACATGATATGCTCCCTCTCTCTGTCTCTCTCCCGCTCGATTTTGTTGTTGTTTTCCATCCAAACTCATACGCCTGGCTAGTTAGCCCGGAGATGACCACACCTTTCCTCCTACCCTTCAGTTCGATGTGTATGAGATTCCAGGGACCATGAGCGGGAGGATTCTCTCTCACCGTCTTGTTCCGCTCTTGCGGACCGGCTTTCTAGCTCGCCATGTTCACAACGCTGGTACAAGGACAGGGGGCCTGTTACGTTCAAATGGCAGTGCCGCACTCCGAGGCCGTGCATGGCCTATTGGAGCAAATGCCATTCATCACAATGTCACCGCCGTGCGGACGATTTCCTTCTCGAGAATGATGCCGAAATTAGCTCTGAAGCTGTTACGCATTCCCACTATGCTTGGAGGAGCTACAGTGGCTGGTCTAGCTTACATCCAATACCAAGCGAACCGTACGTGTACCCTGCAGGCTATTATATATATGAATTTTTTTTTTTTTTTTTGAAATTATATTTGGCTAATAGGTTGTTTCGTCACAGAGGCGGGAAATTACGCCATCGATTTGTTCAGACGCGCGGGGGAAACGGCTGGTGGCGCTGCGTCGACTTTGTTCAGTGAAATTCAGGGCGTGGCCGAACAAACTCAGCGTGGTTGGCAAAAAACTACAGAAGATATCGGAGTTCCTGAATGGTTGCAGAACGCTCTCCGTGGGGATGAAGGCGCTCAGTCAGGAGGCGATGGGTCTTCTGGAGGGGGCCAACCCCCCAAGGAAAGTCGGATCGGAACTGCCGCTGCTGCTGGGACTGTGGCTGGCTCAGCCTATGGGTATGACCAGTCCGACGATGAGGAGAACCGCGTGAACAGGGATATGGCGGAGAACGACCAGATGATGCTGCTTACTCGGAAGATGATTGAGATCAGAAACATCCTCCAGACGGTTGGACAGTCGGGCACTCTTACGCTTCCATCCATCGTTGTTATTGGTTCTCAGTCTTCGGGTAAAAGCTCTGTTCTTGAGGCCATCGTCGGTCATGAGTTTCTTCCCAAAGGCTCCAACATGGTTACCCGAAGACCAATTGAACTTACCCTAGTCAATACTCCAAACGCACAGGCTGAATACGGAGAATTCCCAGCTCTTGGTCTCGGAAAAATCACCGACTTTGCTCAGATCCAACGCACTTTGACCGACCTCAACTTGGCGGTCCCCGATAAGGATTGCGTCAGTGATGACCCGATTCAGCTCTCGATTTATTCCCCCAACGTTCCTGATCTTTCTCTTATCGATCTCCCGGGGTACATCCAGGTTGCTGGTCATGATCAACCAACCGAGTTAAAGCAAAAGATCTCCGATCTTTGCGATAAGTACATTCAAGCACCTAATGTCATACTGGCCATCTCCGCAGCCGATGTTGATCTGGCCAACTCGACAGCCCTCAGGGCAAGTCGTCGGGTGGACCCTAGGGGTGAGAGGACAATTGGTGTTATCACGAAAATGGACCTGGTTGACCCAGAGCGAGGCCATAACATACTGACAGACAAGAAATACCCTCTGCGTCTAGGCTACGTCGGAGTAGTGTCGCGGATCCCTCAGACGACCGCCTTGTTTTCCAGAGGCAGTGGCAATATTACCAGCGCAATTCTTAAGAATGAGAATGCCTATTTTTCATCCCACCCTTCTGAATTCGGTCCCCAGTCCGAAGTTGCAGTTGGCGTTTCAACCTTGCGTGACAAGCTTATGCACGTTCTTGAGCAAACGATGGCATCGAGCCTAGCAGGAACTAGGGATGCTATCAGTCAAGAACTCGAGGAAGCGACCTACGAGTTCAAGGTTCAATATAATGACCGTCCTTTGAGCGCGGAGTCATATCTCGCAGAAAGCCTAGACGGGTTCAAACACTCTTTCAAGGCGTTTGCAGAGAGCTTCGGTCGGCCCCAAGTTCGCGAAATGCTGAAGAATGAGTTAGACCAGCGAGTGTTGGATATCCTGGCGCAGAGATACTGGAACAAGCCAGTTGACGAATTGGCCCCCCCGATGCTCGAGTTGGATCCGCTGAGTGACCTTCCAAAGGCAGACGCCGAGTCGCAGTACTGGCGTCGTAAACTTGATGCGTCGACTTCGGCGTTGACAAAGTTGGGCATTGGTAGACTTGCTACCACGGTTGTTACGAACGCCATTCAAAGCCATGTTGATCGATTGTTGGTCAATTCGACCTTTTCCACCCACCCGTATGCGCAGAAGCAGATTGAGGATGCTTACACTAGCATCTTAAACGACCGTTTCTTCAGCACCAGTGATCAAGTTGAGAACTGCATCAAGCCTTACAAGTTCGAGATCGAAGTCGAGGATCCTGAGTGGGCAAAGGGACGTGAAAATGTCAGCAAAGTGCTAAAGGATGAACTTCGATCGTGTGAGGCAGCTCTCAAACGGGTTGAAGATACTGTTGGAAAGCGGAAGCTCAAGGATGTCATGGGCTTCGTCGACAGAGTGCGGAAAGGCGACGTGGTCCTGGAAGGCGATGGTACGGGTGGTGCAGGTGGATTCAGCTCTGCCCTGTTAGCCAAAGGTATGTTTTCACCTCAAGATCGTATTCCAAGTGGCGTCCCATTCTAACATTATCTTACTAGGCCGGGAAAGCGTCTTCCTCCGCGATAGGTCTGACCTCATCAAAATGCGCCTTCTTGCTGTTCGCTCGAAGCAGTGTGCCTCCAAGAAAAACAAATACTACTGCCCTGAAGTCTTCCTCGACGTGGTCGCCGACAAACTCACCTCGACCGCCGTTCTTTTTCTCAACGTAGAACTCCTCTCAGAATTCTACTACAACTTCCCCCGTGAGCTAGACATGAGACTCGGCCGTCATCTCTCCGACGCCGAGGTCGAACGGTTTGCGCGTGAGGATCCCCGTGTCCGGAAACACCTTGATATTATCCGGAAGAAGGAACTCCTTGAACTGGCTTTGCAAAAGATCGAAAGTATCCGCCAACTGGATGGCCGCAGCAAGCGAAACAGCGATCGAGCTTCAGGGGCCAAAGAGCAAAGAAGTCGGGGCTGGAATATTTTTTAGACCGTTTTCTCCTTGTTCTCAAGCATCACCCTTTCCCATATCATCCCATCTCTCATTGGCTTTATCCCCCTTCTGTATACCACCACCTTGTTCGGTTTTGTTTATAGTTAGAGAATATCCCTCGGATAGGCGTTTAGCCCAGCGGGTGCTTTTTGATTCCATTATCCTACGCTCCAACACATTAATGTGAAGTTAGCCACCATCTCTATTTCATGGAAAGAATATAGTACACCACAGATAACCAAATGACCAGTTAGTAATCTATCTTATTCACTTATGACGAGCGCGCAATATTTGTACAGGTAAACCCAAGAAATCATTTCCAACGTGGAGACAACTACTCGTCCAACTCTCGGGGGATAAAAAAAAAATCCATCAACGAAAAAAAAAAGAAGAGGAAAAGTAGAACAATACACCACCAAAATCATATCCTCAAGATAGCCCCCCTCAGAAGTGTCAACATACACACTACCAAAGACGGTTCGCCGGCAGAATCTTCTCCTTCTTAACACCAGCAGACGACTTCCTCTCCACCGGCGAACGGAAGAACAAACTCGGCCCCTCCGTGGGCTTCAGCAGATGACTCAAATACCCCCGATGAGCCGGGTCACGATAATACTCAATATCGCGTCTCTTAGTGGGATCCGGCAACCGGTACCGGAACCCCATCTCGGCCATAACCTTCGACTCCAACGCCTGGCCCTCCTCAACAACAACACTACCCTCCTCCGCCGCCTGATCCAGCAGCCCCTCGCTCCCACTCTTTGCGGTCCAAGCCGACGACACGAACGGGTGCATCTCGCGCTTCATGATGCGCGCAATCGCCGACTTCGTATAGAACCGCGTGGTGACCGAGCCGCCCGCAGCCTCGACGGCCGCAATTGCCGACGCCGACGCCCGCGAAACAACGATGTGAATCGGCTGCTTCAGGATGGACTTTGGCTCCGCCTGCTCCTCGGATGCTGCGACGTCCGAGCTCGTCTCTTCGATCCCGCGGCCGAGGAGTTTGACGCCCTCTTTGGTTTGGTGGATGCAGCGCGATTGGGCAAGTTCGCGGATCGTAATCGGGCGGGTTGGGTCGATGCGGCCCTGGTCGATCCAGGATTGGATGCGGTCAAGGTTGGCTGGGGCGAGGTCGATGGCGAAGCTGGAATTAAAAAAAAATAATTAGTATTTCGGTTTGGGTTTGGGTTTTCTTGTCACCCCCAATGGAAAGGGGAGGGAGGGAGGAGGAAACATACACATTGTTCCATCCGCGTTCGCCGTGGACGATAATATCCGGGGTTTGACCACCGTTGAACCCCGTGGGCACTTTCCCATGCTGCTTCTGACCCTTGTGACCCCTTCCGGAGGTTTTACCTTTGCCGGAGGCGGGACCTCGACCTCGTCTGATTTTCTTGTTGTAGGCTCCGGGAGTGTCGGAGAGCGAGGCTAGAATGTGGGCATTGCGGCTCTGTTGTTGGAGTTGGGGGAGGAGGAAAGACAGCGGAGAGAGCGTCGTGGTGGGCTTCGAGATCGCCTGCTGCCATTGGAAGGGCAGGAGCTGGAGCCTGGGAGGCATTGTGGGTTGAGTTGGTTGGTAGGAGGAGGAGTAACAGGTCAGGTAAGATATATCAAGAGCTCCTTTGGTAAGGACAAAGTTCTTCCTGGTGCCTGAGGCAGAACGGTAAATTGTCGGCCCGAGTTCCATTTTTGGCCAAACTCCAAATAATCATCAACGGAAACATAATTCATTTGTAAGCCGTTTATACATATTTCATTGTTGATTGTTTGCTAAATATGCTCAATTTGCAGCCTTACATATTGATTTGGTTTAGTTGGCAGATTTACGTGAGGGAATTTGTGGGTTTGTAGGTATCTAGTTTAAAATTGATAGCTAAGCTAAAAGCCGAAGGTAAATTCTATCTATGGGAACTCTCGAGTCAAAACCAGTTGTCTCAGCTACTGTTCAAAACCAGCACTCATGAGCACCTGAACATGCAAATGCAAGTAATATGGGACAGAAGTGGGTGTGAACAGAGTTCGGCAGCACAAGAACAACAACGCCAGGTATGTTTTGTTCAAAGTTAAAAAAAAAAAAAAAAAGGCAATCCTCCCAATTCCATAATATGCAGTCAGCTCGTATGATGCAATAGTCGTCTATGATGTTCAACGCCGTGATGCCAGGTGATCATAACAGAAAGAGAAGCGGGGGGGGATGTGTGACAGGAGAAATCTGTACAGTATACAAGGGTAAAGAAGTAAAAAAGCGAAATGGGGCATCCTTCTCATGCGCGTGGTCGTAATCAATCATAAAGTGTGGTAAAAAAAGATATATATAAAAAAGTTGACCGCAGATCAACTAGAATAGCTTGGTGTAGAATGTAAGGTAGGAGGGATGAGGGGGGCCTGTGCCCAGGCTTCTGGATGGATATAAGGCAACAGACCAGTCTTGCGCTCTGCGGCCGTTTTCCCGAGGGGTTGGTAGTGCATGTGATCAAACGGTATGTTGCGTTGTTGTTGCAGCGAAGACGATGGAGGTGGAATCAGGAGAGTGTTGACATTCCGAACAGGCCGGTAAGGTGAATTTCGGTTCGCCAAAAAGAAAGAAGGTGAGAGATGAGTTTGTGGCGTGTGAACTGAATAAGCCGAGACGGCCGGCGATACAGCAGCGGAGGACACTCCGTACGGGCTGTTTTGAGGCCTTCCGGGATCCGGAAGCGACAGCGACGCGTTGTACAAGCCACTCGTCACCGGGGGGACTGCCGTGGATGGTGGCAGGGAAGGGATCCAGTTCGTGGATGGGTTGTACATAGGTGGCATTGCACGGCTGGGCATAGAGGCGTATTGGGGGACAGACGTTGGAAGGTTTGAAACCAAACCATGGGTAGGTGTGAAGTTAGGGGGAGGAAGTCGTGAAACGGCCGCTGAAATATTTGCCTGGGAGGGTACGGACGTTGGTGTCAAGACCGGGGGCAATGATGGAATGGTGTTGAGAGATGATGACGAAATGGTCGACATAGGCGTGGGCATTGGATTTGGCATAGCCATGCGTTTGGATGTTGGTTCCTGACCGTAATCCTCCCGCGTCCGCTTCCTAGAAGCCACTGGCGGCATTTCGCTAGTAACCTGGGGAGCAGAAGGATAGGCGGGGCCATTGGAAGGAAGTGTCCAGGCTTGCGTTCGTAGCGGATCCAAATCGGGTGGCGAAGGCAGCTTAGACGATGGCGACAACTGCACCCGGGATGGGAGCTCGGAGTTTGTCATGCGAAGCATTGGAGGTGTAAGTCCCAGGTCGTTCTTTTCCGGTGCCCGTAAGGCGTTATTAAAGAAGTCGGCGAAGAGACCCAACTTCACATGCCATTTGGCCCATTCCTCCGATGAAACGAAGAGATTGTATCGGACATTGCTCAAAAATTCAACTTCCATCACATGGATTTCTTGAACAGAGATTCCAGAGACTTCTGCCCAAGTCTTGTTGGTGTACGTATTATCATCGAGAACTAAAGGAAAGTCAGTCTCAAAAAATCACCTCGATCATTTCAAGGACGTAACCTACATTTGTTGCCCAACATAAGAGCAATGGTCATCAGCCTGTACTCACTTCCTTTCTTCCCCCGCACTCTCGAGTTCGTCTTCTTTAATCTGTATATGAACATCAAGGCCAGGAGAACCACATTCTGGCTCACTTGTGTGGTAGAGAGAATATTCGTCACCCATTTCTGGAAACCGGCAGAGGGCATTGATTCTGGGACTAGGATATATGGTGGGTTCAGGCGATCTTCAATAGCATTCAGTTTCACGGTACCCTCAAACCAGAACAAGCAGGTCATCTATCCACATATTAGTATCCACCCCCATATCAAAATATATCGTCCAGAAGGCAATTTACCTGCGCAGCAAATTCAGCCAAATTCCCTTTCCCATTGTTGACAGACGAGGGCATTTGAAGATATGAAGCAACGCCATTCGCCTGGCCCTTTTTTTCCGACACCGATGACGAGGGTTCTTGTATCGAGGGCTGCACTTTATTCGAAGTTGTGGTCGTCGTCGAAGTGGAATAGCGCATGTGCGAATTACTATGAGGCCTCACATAGGGAGGGAGGGAAATGTCATCCAACTTCCCTCCATAGTGGGACGACGGGTAACTGGGGTATGCCAGGCCCGTCATGTCGTTCGGAGGAGTTGGAAGACCGTCCCGGAAAGGAGCAGTCCAGGCGTTATCAGCGGCCTTTGATGAAGCCTGGGAATGGCGTTCACAGGTCGAGTCGTCTGTCCGCGAGTAAAGAGGGATGGTGGGGGTGAACGGGTGAGGGATAGGGAGATTCGACGACTGTACTGGGAGAACCGGGAGAGACATAGGGGAGAGTAGTTGAAAGAGGATAAAGAAGCCAGGTGAGATTCGTTGAGCACGACTATCATGGAGATTCCATTTGGATTCAGTCACCCTTGGTGCTCCTTGATGAAAGTACCATCCACCTCAAAGATATGGTCGAGTATGGAAGCCGAGATATGGGGACCGTCGATGAAATAGTGTAAAGGCGTAGAAGTCCCGAAGCAATCCAATCAAGGATTAACTGCTGAGAGGAATCGAGCTTCTCAACGGCGTGGATATCAATTGAAAATATTCTGTTGCGCTGGGGTCGGAGAGCAACAGTTGCGGATCCGGTGAATGCTGGATTTGGCTTGCAGGGAGGAATGAAGGCACTGAAAGGGGTAAAAGTAGAATCAAGAAGAGTCAGATCGACGAGATCAAAGATAATATGTCACTGTAGACAGTAATGTGGTGTCTGGGGAGAAAGAAAGGTAATTATAGAAGGGAAGGTGGGAAAGAAGTCGCAAGTACATACAGTTATAGTAAACGAGGCATATGGGTATAGAAAAAGAAATTACCGAATAGAAAGATAGAAAGGAAAGTCAAAAGGATAATTAAAAAAAA